>VZSF01004660.1:14138-148181 GCA_013398295.1 Chionis minor | reverse complement strand
AACCGGGGGGGGATGTTAAACCCCAAGGGTTTTTTTTTTTTTTTTTTTTTTTTTTAGCTATCTACAGGAGCCCAGCCTGGTGTTGCAGGTTTCTGAGTCTGAATTTTATCAATGGGCTGCATTGGGTCCATTTGAAAGGACAACAGGTGTTCGAACAATAAACCCGGGCTGCCTCTGCATCTGGGCTACAAAAGCCATCGCTGTGTTTACAAGAAACAGGATAATCAAGAAAACATCCTGCCACAGGCACCTAAAAAACTACAGCCCCTTGTTATTCATTTTTCTCTCACACTGCATCGTTTATTTATAGCACGAGAAGTTGAACCGGGAGGAGGAAAAAAAAAAAAAAAAGAAGTTTCACACTCATTTCCACGCAGAAGTGACGCACGTGCAACGTGGAAGCGATGGACGGCCAGGCGCTTGGCTTGTATTGTTCCTTCAGCTCTAGATGGGACATTATTAACCCTTGAGTTCTTGCTGTAACTAATGAATTAGCTGGGCGTAAATAGTTCGTTTTGCTTCATTCGTGCAACCACATCAGTTTAACCTAACTGATCCTGGGACACTCCAGATGGAAACTGAGTCCCCACATATTGGATATAATGTCCCTAGAGCCTAACCACTAAGAAATGGGCAATTATGGAGAATGGATCATGGAAACCACTCATCCATCTTAGATTTCAGCACTAAAGGTTGGATCCTGATGGCCAGCAGAGTAAGAGAAGCTCTTCCAGAGCTTAGAGAAGACATAGCGAGTCCTCTCCCCAGATAGCCTCTGGAGGAGCCTCTTTCCCTCCACTGGCTGCCCAGCCTTCAGGGTCAGAAAAGGGAATACACAATGTACCAAGTACGTTTGCCGAACCAACAATGGCCACCAAATTTCAGCTGCTGATGGCTTGCAGCTCCCTACAAAACCACTGCATTTTGAGGTTACTTTCTACTCACGTATTGTTCTGCTTTCTTTTAACTTTTCAGCATAAACAAAGCAGGATGCATCCAATTTAGTAAAAGGCTAATTTTTGTAATAATCAAATTAGTTTTCATTGAAGATGCACCAAAACAGAACCTCCAGAATATTTCTCACCATCCTGAAGAACAGCTTGGGAAGCTACAAGGTATCTCCCCCTTCCAGACTAACATTTCATGACTCAGGTCACCCTTATGTCCAGCAAAATTAAGTACTCCCTCCCCTTGTATCCTCCCTTCCCTGCTTTAATAGTTTTCCTTCTGGAAGTCTTCGAAACACACCAGCTAGAGCCCCTGAACAGAAACGTGGGGAAATGAGAGCTGAGCTGCTCAGCCACTCAAGGAGTTTGACTTCCTTGCTTTTGAGTTGAATCAAAGAGGATTAACTCAACAGGTGCTTTACTGGCGAGTGGGAGGGAAAACAAAACAAAACACAATGAAACAACAGCCTACGTGCACGAATAGCAGATGAATTCCTTGTCTTCTGAGCAATGAACTGCTAAAGCAGATGGCTAACATCCCCTCCTCCTTTAGACCGAAGTCACTCTCAGTTGCTGGCTTTAAAGACATTAAGTCCTGGAGCTCAAACGCTTCCCTTCAATCAGACAGTGGGTCTGGAATAGGATCTTCCCGATTCAGACTTGACCCCTGAAGGGTTCATCTGCCTCCCCTGCCCCTTACTCACAGTCTTCTCTACCCTGATCATCCTCAGAAACATCAGCTCCCCCAGCTGGGGAGCAAAGACCTTTCCAACAGCCTCCTCATCTCATGCATTGACTAGGATGGCTGAAGCCAAGACTGCTGCCCTGTAAACTCATGATAATGCCTCACAGCTATTTTTTTCCATGAACAGAAAGACCATCGAATATATAAACTGACCACATCGAAGACCAGCATCTTCATCCCCCTCCCGCCATGGGAAGCAAGTGGCACTTTGCTGTTCTGAGTTCTCACCAGCCCAGGGCTCCCCAGCCGGCTGGTCCCACCAAACCTCCTGCCCGTTTACCACAGCACGAGACATGGGGGCTCAGGTCAGCTAAAACCCCACTCCAGTCGAAAGAGGCAGACAGCGGCTTGTGTTGTGTAGCATTTTCTCCCCATTTGCTTAAAAACATGATAATTTTTTACGTTCCTGGTGATTAATGTGTACATATAGCCAGTATAAACAGTGAAAGTCTTTGTCATTTTTCCATCAAAATCATAAGAGAGAAGCATATACAACATTTTTAATTGCTGACTGGTGAGCCTGTAATGTGAGTAAATGGTTCGAGTATCTATATATCTTAAAAGAACTGAAATGGGTATGTCCAGAAGTGCCCTTTCACATGTGATATTGAATACATCTTCACATTACACAACAAAAAGAAATGCTACTTATTTCCAATATTTGTTTTGCAGAATAATATAGAAGCAACCTTTGCCCTCCTAAGTGACTAAAGCTCGACACAGTGTTTGTGTTCATTTATTAAAAATTTGCTAGCTGAAGCCAAATGTTCAGACCAACCAGTTTTCTAAAACCTCTGCTAACAAATTATTTGGATAATTGCCAGAAGCCCGAGTCCGATCCCTTTTCTTATTTTCTTTTCACCACAAAAACCATCTGGTGCATGTTAATTGTCAATCTGTATCGACTGCTAGATTTATGCCAGTAGGCATCTTTAAGAACAGCATCCCGGATAATTAAATAGCCCAATGCTGACAAACAATTGTCAATACAGAATAAAATCAATACACTCCCCATTTTTTCCTAATGATAGAGTGATGATGCTATTTGAACCAGCTTCTTTTGAAAGCTTTAATTTTATTGAACAACATTATTTCAGGAGAGATGATTTGGGGTTTTACTTTTTAACAAAGAGAGAAGTGGAGTGTGGCCTGGCATTTAATATCTGGCTGAGATTTAAAACGCACGCTCCTTATGAAGTATGACATTTTATACCTGAAACCACAGGAACGTTTCCCACATTTAAGTGACAGAGGGAAAATTCTTCAAATTAGATTTGAACTTTATACCTTCTAATTCTGCTCCAATCCTCCTCCTCCATGTACCATGCTCGGGCCTGATGAACACGCTGGTGCTATATCAAAGTCTAATAGACCCAACTACTGACAAATCCCCTTCACTTAGCCTTGAAGTAAGCAGCAAACCTCCTGTAGATCTGGTAGTAAACGTTAGCCGGCAAAATAGCTCGGCATCTGATTGCAAGGCTAGATGCACTGGTCAGCACAGCCAGGCTGACCGAGCCACCCTTCCTGGGTGTCAGCATGAGCTGGAAGCCAGCACTGCACCCACAAGGCAGACCAAAGTCCCCAAACTTGCAGAAAAGAGCCGCCCAGAGCACCTTTACACACTTTAATCCAAGCCTAAAGGAAAAAACAAGCACTCATCTTCGAGGAAGGCCTGAACAACATCTCCCCAGGCTTGCCCGTCAGAGGTCCTACTTCTCACTTTCCTGGACTCACAGGTCTGCTGTGCGACTCAGTTGCAACCAGATTCCCGTTTGGGGACAGTGGGGACAGTTGCCCTGCTCTAAGTGCTGTCACAGCCACTGTCCCTTGCAGGAGAGCTCCCCTGTCAAGCCCTCCAGGATGAGAGGGACACCTGCAGTCGGGGTAGGGCCACAGCGCAAGGTGGTTTTTCAGTGCGAGACATCCAGCAAGATGCACCCTCCTGGCAACTCTTCATGACCTCATCTTTGTCCAGCTCATGAGTAGCAAACAGGCCCCTTCAACAACCCCTCATGCCATGAAAAGATGCCTCGTGGAGCACATCACATCCTACACCCCAGGGAGGTGCAGAACAGATATCTCATACTTGTCTCCATGGCCAAGCAAGCAGCAGGATCCTTGACTCCCAAGCAGTGGCCCAAAGCCTCAGCTCATTTATGCTGCGTGATGGAGAAAGCCCTGACCCACAGCCTCTCTCTCTGGGGCAGCAACATGCAAAAAAAAGCCCACTCCTTCTGTCCTGTGCCTTGAGGGACAATCCAGACCTTTGTAAGTGCTTTGAAATATGAGTTGCAAAGGCAGAACATTTTTCCTATTATGTTCCTTGCTTTATTTAAGCCCCTACTCAATAAGAGACAGGTGCAGTAAGCTCTTTGCCAGGGACCTGTGTTTAGAGGAACAAGGTCCTCCAGTTTTATATGTTATCCCCGTGTAAGCTCACTAGTCACCTCTTAAGCTTATAATAAAAGACTTTTTTGAAAAATGATGGCACCTAGTTTCCAAGGCAGCAGAACTTTTAAGCTCATGTTTGCAAGAGCCTACAGAATTAGGGATGCCAAAAGGAACACGCTGTATAAAACCTATCACCTATTCCTGCTGGACAGATTAAATAACACAGTTTTATTTTTTAATGCAACATGATCTGGACAAGGAAGTCGCCATCAATGCTATACAAAAAACATACAATGTGTGGAATAAAACTACAAATCCCTTTAACTCTGGTGGTACCTACAGATCTCAGATGGTTTGGTGCCTGTAGGGATTATCAGAGACGCATGATCCTGGCCTGAAAAGACTGAGATACTTCACCGTATGCACTGACGGTCAATGGTCTGCTAAACCTCAGCTGCAATTCAGGCTGCAGTGCTCCAGGAGAAGACATAATAAAGGAAAGAAAGCTGGAAATGGGGATGCAGGGCAGCTGTGCCGAACCTGAAGCGGTGATGCAGCCGCAGCAGAAAATACATCACAGCGCAGTCCTTTGAGGAAAGCACTGTCCAGACAGCCCAGTCAGACCTGCCTTGCCTCAATTCAAATTACCTGTAAGGTCAAGGATTCAAATGGAAACCTACAGCAAACCAGAACATCTCACACTCCCCACTTTCTCTGTTTATAAATATCTATTTCTTTAGGCTAAACCAATTACTTATTCTCAGTTGTACACTACTCCCATTTCAGCTACGAAGCAGGCTCCTTTCCCATGAAAAAAAAATATCAACTCTGCTTATTTCATAATTTATTTTACCGCATGACTTTTCCCAGCAATGCGATTCATTTTTTTTTTCAAGTTCCCTGCAAACTGATTAAAATAAAAATCCCCTCAGCATCCCTGCATGCTCTCACACACATCACTTTTTGTGGCTTAATTTCCCATTTTTAAAAGGAAGATGTTTGCTGTCCTCCAGCTTTTTTTTGAGGGGGTGGAAAAGGCAGGGGGGAAGTAAGCAATGGACATTACTTCATCTTTAGTACAGTTTCCAGCACAATAAAGACCATCCTTTGCACTGTGACACTGAGGTGCTAACAGAGGGCAATAACTTCAGATTAATAATTAACATCCATATTATATCAAGCAATCTTGTTACTCTCGTTTCAATTGCTTCAGAAAGCTTGCTACTTTTTTGCCTCAAACATGTGCAATGGGTTGCTTAGTTATTAATTTTAGAAGCTATTTTTGAGCAATGCATTGCAGAATAAAAGAATCAAAGTTATTTTCTATCCTCCAATTCCTGAATTTACTTAGCGAATTACAAGCATTACTCCCTTTCTCTTGGAGATTTGGGAATGGTATCTTGAGGTCTATGGGAAAAGGCATATTGCTCAGGGGTTACAGCTAATTGGTACTTAAAACCACACGCACTGATGGAGACAGAACTGCTGGGCCTTGTGGGTAACACTCTTGACTGAAAAAAAATAGTTCAGCAAAAAAAGTGATGTACAAATGCCCACATTAATGAGAAAAAAAATGGGAGTTTCCCATCCAAGCTGCAAAGACTCTGTTAAGGTATTAAATATGAACAAAAGACAAGTTACTTACTGCCTTTGAGACCCTCTCTGACCTGTAGATGGATAAGAATCAGGGACTGAAAGGAAAGAAATTTCTGTTAGCTGCACCAGCATGAAGAACCACTTTTGTATTAACACAGTGAATTACAAGCTGATTTTACACCATTTTCTGATACCCCTACCCTACCAAAGGAAAAGCAACAAGTACTCAAGAGCGCTTACTCCTAAAAAAACCCCACCAATCCAATACACCAAAAGAAGTCATGCAATGGGCATAGCCATCACATGGCTTGAAAAATAATACACCTTAGATGTTTTTTATTACGGTCTTGATTCTTCAAGGTTCACATTTTCAAGCTTTTCCTCCAAAACCATGGGGGCTAAGAACTTTATTTCAAATACTCGATAGCCAAGAGTCTCACCTAATTATATGAGCTAGGGCTTAAAAAGGGGAAAAAAAAAAAAAAAAAAAAAAAAACCAAACGCAGACACCCAGAGATTTATGGCAAAAAATGCAAATGCTGGCAAAACACTCATTGTCCAAAATTTCTTGCTTTTTTGCTTCCCCACTCGCTCTGTGGAGGAGTGCATTTTTTCCCCCAAAAAAATGTGATGTGTTGTAATCCTGTCTCGCTAGCTTTGATTTTTCCCCTTTTAAAGAAGGAGCCTTTTAATGTTCTGCAACGGATGCTTCTCACTCTGCACACAAGCAATAAATTAAAACAATTATTTTTAAAAACTTCAGCTTCACTGCCAGCTAAACATCATTTATGAGGAGGTGAAACAGCTGTATCGCCCTCGACACCAGCCTCCTATCAAACCAGCGCTCAGAAATTACAGGTGTGATTTTACAAGCTACATCACAGTGTGCTCCCATTTCCACCATTGCTGATGTTTTTTTTTTAATTTAAAAGGAAAAAAAAAAAGGGGGGGGGGGAAGGAAGAGCAAATCCTGTGATGAAGTGCCAATAGGTGGGATGGAGACAGACATCCCCTGCCGCCCTTGGCATACAGATGTGCTTGGTTTGGGGATGCAACTGGTGGCGGAAATACAGCTCATGAGGCAGGTTTCCACTTGTTGCGAGGGAAAAAAATAATAATAAACTGGTTTTTAAGAGGCAAGGTCATGGAAAAGCACTGGAAACTTGCCTCAATAAGTAGTCGGGGAAAGAAATGAGAGAGGAGACAAAAANCGGGGCGAGGGGCCGCAGGTGCCCGGGCGAAAACACCGTTTAAGGGGGTAAAAAAAATACATCATCTCCCCCCGCCCCTTCCACGTACCGCCCGTGGAGAACACCTGCCGGTACAAACGCGGTGTAACCGGCTCCGCCGGGCCGGGGCCGCGCTGCGAGGCCCGGGCGCCCCTCGCCGCCCCGGAGGCAGCCGAAGGGGCGCTGAGGCGCGGGAGGGACTCAGCCCCGCGAAGGAATGGGATCCCCTTCACCTCAGCCAATATTAATATTATTCCTGCGCGGACGCTAGGCCCTTTTCTGCTCGCAAAAAATACTTGTTCCTCCCTGACAGACTGACGTTAGCACATNAAAAAAAAAAAAGAGGAAAACTATGAGTAATACAACTGGGAAAACACCTTGGGAGGAAAAGGAAAATAAAATGAAGGAAAATAATAAAATGAAGGAANTCTGCTCGCAAAAAATACTTGTTCCTCCCTGACAGACTGACGTTAGCACATAGTGGGTTTGGGTTTTTTTTTTTTCCTTCTGTAATGAGCTCCTCATGCTTTCAGCACAACACAAACCTTTAAAAGTTTATTTGCAATAACCAGACCCTGACGATGGCACTGGATCAAAGTGCCCGCAAGGAGCCGTACTCCTTTCTCCAGAAATACGACCGAGATACCAAGGCCCTGTATTAAGAAAGCATCGTTACAGCTGCGCTGCGAGGTTGGGAATCTAACTGCGTGCGTCTTTCTTGACCTTATCCCGCAGTATTTTGCCATTTGCCTCCAGTTCCAGCAGTGCAAAAACCTGGGCACAGCCAGCCCAGTCTGGGGCAGCTCTTGTTCCCAGTTCTGAGCTGGATGTGGCTTGCTCAAGCACACTAAAATAATAGTACATTGTGGGGGGGGGGGGGGAAGGGAGAGGAAAAAAAAAGAAAACCAAAACGCCTGGGGCAGTATTTGCTGCCGGCTGCTGCTCCGCTCCTGCTCTCACCTAGTCAAACCTGACAATATCCAAACTGCTGCCCCAAAGCCTCTGCTGGCTTCTTACCCATCCTCTTCTCCGCTGCCGTCAGTGGTACAAGCCTCAAAGCCTCCTCTTTCTTCTGTTCAGGTCCTCTTTCCAAACTCCAATTCTTTGCCAGGTAAAACCCCTCAGATGCTAAAACATCCTTCCAACCTCAGAACTAGCGCAGCTCTCCTTGTCACCTCCTCATTGGGTCTGCCCTAGCCTAGCCTCCAGCCGCCTGCCTCAATGCTTTTGCAGTCCCAGCCAGATGCCACCACCAACACCACTGCTTTCCAGGCAGGCAGCTTCCTTTTCTTTTCTCCTTGGCTCAGGTGAGGAGGGCCAGCTGAGAAGAATAAAGAAAAACATCACCAAGGGCACAGCAGAGACTCTCTGGGGGCTCTGACCCAGCACAGCCTCCAGCAGCCCTAAGTTTGAGTAAGGTTTGATTAGGTCCCTGGCTAATCTGGTGCAGGGCTTAGTTTGTAACAGCACTAATCGTGCCTTACACTGGCATGGTGGCTCAGTTAAGGGAAGATCACAAAGTAATGGATGGTTATATAAATTGCATTGTTTGAAAGAAAGAAGGGGGAAAAAAAACCAACAGAAAAATCTCAGAATCCGTCATTCCTACTGAGTGTCTGAATCATGGCTGCTGTTACTTCAGCTGGGTTAACACCAAAGGAATTAAGTTGCGTACAGTTGGAAAATACTTGTGCCTCAACTGTTTGGCTTAACTCAGTTTAATTTTAGTAGACACAGGGCTCTTTAGCATTTCCTGTAGCATTGCCAGCATTGAACAGCAAACCCATATAAACATGATACACATCTCTGCACCACAGGACAAAAAAATATACAGTTCTGTTTCCAAAGGAGGGAGCGATGCTGGTACGGGACTCCAAAATGACGTTGATGCAACTTGGCTCGCTTAACTATAATCACTAATTAACTATAATCAGCTGTGCCCACCATGGCATTTCTAGCTAGGCTAATCCAGTCCTTCATAAATACAAGTCTGAATATACTGAAGTTCATCAAACACTGCATCTATAGAGCTTGAGTTAAGCAGTGGGCTGGATAGTTTTGTTTACTGTATTCCAGACCTCAGTCAGTGTACCAAGCTTTCTGGACAGTTTGTGCTTTTCTTTATTGCCCCAGCATCTGGATTTAGGTTATCACCTGAGAATCTCGGCATTCCTTTTAAAAAATAAATGTTTAAAAAAAAAAAAAAATCACCAGAAAAAATGTGAATCAAAAATGTTTCCAAACCATCAAGAAAATAAAAAGTGCTAAATTCTTACCTAAACATACACGGCCTTAAAGGTTTAATTTCATTATTTTTGAATGGTTGGGGCAGAGAGTGCTGGCAAATTCATAGAAAAAATTATCTTTGTGTTTACTGTTCATAGCCTTGTGCGTTCCTCCCCAGCACACAGCTGAGTTGCAGTCAGTGCCAGTAGTAACAAAACCGACGCATGCTTTCCTTTTGTCCTAGGCTATTGTGTTTTGAAAGGTACAGCTGAGTTGCTTCTCAAGTAAGTTACCAAGGCTACTGTTACATGACTGTATGTAGTGGGGTCAGCCTGTCTGCGTACCTCAAATTGTGCCAAATTAAAAGTATTTCAAAAGCGACGTGACAAAAATGCCACATAAAACTGAATGCCTCACTTGAAGGCAGTTAAGCGAAGAGCTGATAATGCATGTGGTTTATGAGAAAGAACTTCGGGTAAAAATATTTACCCAATTACCTAAAATATTTTAGGGGACACCACTTTATTTGGCTGGGAAGGGGGATGGCTGCATATCTTGCCAAGTCACATGGAAGACAGGCTCCATCCTACAAAGAGATAGACACATCAGTAAGTCACAGCCCCGTCTATAATACTGATTTTTCAATACCGTACAGTCACATCCTGTGCACTGTATAGAAATGCTGCACAGCACATAGCTTTTTTTGAGCTTGAGGTAAACAGCTGCTTTTCAGACATCTGGCAGGACAGCTGCTACACACACTGAGTGAAATTGCATGCAGCTCGTGCAGCCAGTTGGACGTGCGAGCCGTACTAAGTGTGCGCGCAGGGCCGTTGTCTTGCGTGCACCCCGAGTCAGAGGGGTCAGACCAGCCACGTTGGCAGCACAGTCACACTGCGCACCATTTACGTGGCTGGGATTTCAGTATTTCCAGTCAGTTTATGAGGCGTGTTCACCATCGTCACAGCCCTGTGATTTTAACAGAGGTGTTGTCTAAAGCTCACGGAAGCGTTTTATTCCACTGCTTTAGTTAGCTTTGTATCAGCATAGAGACAGGACACTCAGAAAGCGATCAGCTGTATTCTCATAGGGTCCGTAAAATCCAGTAGCCAACCAAAAGGAAAGTCGCATGTCCAGACATGCTTGACATTTTCGAAGGACAGCTGTAGTGCTCACGAAAGAGCATGCCCATTACATTTGCTGTGGTGTTGATTAAGAAATGCTGAACGTATTGCCCTTCCTGAAGTACCCAAACCCCAGCATTTGCATACAGATGTGCATTTTGTTCCAGACATTGAACAGGCGATTTATGTAGATGCTTTTGCATTTAGGTTTTCCTGCTGTGCTTCCTCCTCTTTTATGAATTTGTTTACCATTTACTTGACCTGTAGGATCTATCTTCACCAGTAATTTCTTAACTTGCCCTAACAGCCCTAGTCCAGACACCTTCAAAACTCAGTCTTAGCACTGCTACCATTTGTACCAGGTTTTAATCAGCTACAAGACATTTGCCGCTGCCACCAAGGAGCTTTAAACAATGAAAAAGCTTTAAAATTTAATCTCATGTCACAAATAGAACTTATATTAAATCAGTGGTTAAATATCAATCTAAGACAAGATCTTTAGCATCTCCCCTTCTGCTTCTGACAGAAACAACCAAAGGAGAGCTATGTATTTTATATCATATCCCCAAAGCTCAGTTAAAGAAAATTAATGTTACAAACCCAAATTGTAAGAAAATGTCAGTACAACTTTTAATCCTTTCTTCCCCACGTTACGTGGCTGCATTATGATGCAGTTTCTTATGTTGCGATCATAACTTATTTTCTTCCCACGGGCTCCCAGCCTCATTCAGCAATTGGGCTGTTGTTGAATATTTCTTTTTATCCCCTCATTCAACGTGTGGCCCCAGGCCATATTCTTCAAATTCCATCCAAACGCCACAATTATTAGCTTCCTCGTGGGCATTCCTAGCATGTTCTCTCTCATACATCTCCCAGGCATTTACAGATTCATCTCTGCCCCTCTTTCCACCCCTGGTGAGCTTTAGCATGTCATCCTGCTTGTGTTAAAGCAGGAAAACAGAATCAAAATGATCACATCTAAGACTCAAAGCTGCAACTCCCTCCTGTGCCTCCCTTCATCCTTAATGAGCAGGTAGGGAAAGATCTTGCGCATTACTTATACGTTGTGTCCTTTGGGAAAAAGCATTGTCAGTGGAAATATCCCAGAAGCCCTTGTGCTAGAAAATGGTGAAAAAAGAGGATACAGTTTTCAAGAAACTTTGCGCTTAAAGCCCCCTGATCCTAGCAGAGGCAGAGCAGCACCCAGACACAGCGTTTGTCCTTTATGCATGCAACAGTAGACAGCTGGATGGGTGATTGCTCTTTCCTTTTCTAAGGAAGAAAGGAAAAAAAGAAAAAAAAGAAAACAATGCACATAGGCTGGGTAATGCTGAAATAAACTTCATTATCACACCCAGTACAGGCAAATGCTGCTTGGAGCTTGAGTAGGTAGTGTCTTCTCAGCTCTGGCCTATTTCTGGCTGTCCATCCCTCAACAAAGAGCTCATTACAGTATCTGCTGCAGCAATGCCACACAGTAATTGGATGTAAGTTACCAAAGCTCTCCTTCCCTATTCTTTCATGCTTCCCTGGCCAGGAGGAATACTGCTTGCAAAGGAGAGGAGGCTACTGTTCTCCTCCTTACCTCAAAGCAGAGGGCAGCCCCCAGCCCAGGCAAGAGCTGCAGCTTGATGGACAGAAGGATGGCCCTTGGGGCATGCCACAGCAAAGTTCAGCCTAGAATAATGTCGCCCCCACCTTAATCATTGCACAATGTCCTCCTGTAAGAAAACAGTCATTTTTCCAATCAGCTGTGTGAGTTTGGCTAGAGCAGGTGCTTGAGCCTTGCTGAGATGCGGTGTCGCCACTGCTGGGTAAAAGTGGCTTACTCACCTTCCGTGCAGTTTCCCATTACATTTATGCCACAAAAATCTTTTATCCCCTATTGACTTTCTGTCGTAGTACCAAAGACTGCAACTAGAGATGACCGAAGCATAGAGCTGTTGATGTTAAAAATGCCAGCAGGCTGTATGTTTCCTTCCCCCATCACAACCAAAGCTTATTGAGGCTTTAGACTCTGTAAAACATCGTGGCTAGAGCAAGCATGCTTAAGGGAATGGCAGTGTTACATTCAGCACCAGCTAAGAAGTTTGGCATAATTCTAAGCCTCATCTTATTTAAGGAGCAAGGCATGCCTGACCAAGCTCAGACCCACAACTCAGCACTGCTCCAAACTGCAGGCTAAAGGCTTTTAAAACAGAAATTGATTCACACAACCTTTCAGTCAATTTGGCTGTGTCATAAGGCCCCACTGATCTCCGTTTCTGTCTGTATCTCTCCACCCCAAAAAAAGTTTTGTCTGTAATAGGATAAATAAAAGAGAGGGCTGCTTGTACAATATATTTAGCCCTGCAATCTCTGTGCAATACCTGCACAGGTTGTAGTGAGGTAATGGGTAACTCTGCTGACCTGAATAAGCCAGCAGTCATTTTAAGTCTGGTGATTTTTAGAAAGAGAGAAGGAAAAAAGAAAAGCAGCAGCATTTGTGCAAGCCCCTTTTTCCTCTCAGGGCCTCACTTTCCCCTCCTAACCTTTGTCTCTTTTTTCTTTATTTTACAGAGGCTGCAGGGCAGGGTTTCCCTCCCCCGTGTTTGCCCAGAGCTTAGCACAATGGCTGACCTGTCAAGCCCCAAGTATCTAGAGGAACTAGAGTATCCCTGAGGACTGGCCCCTGCACACGCTTCCTTGTCGCTAGACCCATGCGTTTACCAGTCTCCTCTGGCCTGCTCCGTAACTGTTGGCTTGAACTGCGCAGTGGTGACTGTGTCTTGGGCTCCTTGTGCCTGCAGGAGCCCTCCTCTAGCACACAGATCCCTGCTGCAGCCCAGCTCCACACCCCTTTGCTCTCACAAGCCCTGCTGGTGCTTTCTCCATTCCCTGTTAGATCGCCCAACACAGCCCAATCTCATTTTCAGAGACAGAAGAGATGCAGGTAGTCTGCAGTGGAATCATAGGTGCTTCAGAAATGTTTTAAAACACAGATGATTTAGTACTCATTTAATCAAATGGTAGTTTTGATACGAGGTGAAGAGATCTGCGCCAAGTCAGAGTCATGTTTTCCGTTCCATCTCTTTACACATGCTCATCCATCAGAAAAAACAATAGGGCCCATGCAGTATTACACTCCACGTTTACATGGTTGGCATGTGAAAGCGTGAGATATTTCTGTCCTCCGAGGACAGCCCAGAAAAAACAAGCATCAAAGAAGCCTGAGTTCAGCCCATATACAAATGCAGAGACAGTCACAGCTTGGAGTGCAAACTGTGCCATGTCCTGGAATAACAGAAATAGTGTTCCCCTTTGGCAGCAAACTAAAAACACCAAGACACTTTGGGTGGAAAAAAGAAAAACCACACACACAAAGGTAACCCCACCGATGCCAGATTCCACTGCTGGCTCAAGAGTGGTCTGAGGGACAGTTTGCACGCTCAGCAAAAATCCTTCCAAGAAGGGCATGCTGGTCTTTAAACCAGTTAAACACAAGTAAGCAGGCTATCCCCAGCTGTACTCAAAACCAACACATTTTTCTAAGTTTAAGAGGAGATGCATCAAACACACATGCAGTGTTAAAGGGCCCCAGAATATTAAAATGAGGCAATGAATAATTTGGCATGATTTTAAATATCTCTTTATAACTTGACCAGAAAAGCGTATTTCCAAGCTTCACTCTAAATAAACAGATCAGGCTTTATTTTGAGCAATAAAAGTGAGATTCAAAATAGAATAGACTCCGTTTCTGCTTTGTGGGAGTGAGGAGAAGGTACATCGTTTAGGAGGGAAAGCCTCGACCTTGCCTCCAAGCTGTAAGTTGCCAGAAAGCACTCTGGGGGCTCTGGAGTTAAGTCACTTTATGTGTTTTTTCCTCATCCCATTACAGCATTACTTATTTTCCCCATAACACTCCTATTTTGTAGTTGCTATGACAATTTGCAGCATTACTTATACTGCTATGCACATGCAGAGATCAAGAGACAGACTTCTTTCTTTTCCAGGATTTAATAATCTTACGCCTTGAGTAGGAAAGTTACGCTCAGTCCTGCTGATTACCTGCACTAGTAGGCTAGTCAGATGCTCTAATCCAATCTAATTCTGATGCAGTATCACCCTCAGACACAGATACAGCTCAAAACCTACCCATTACAGACCAGGAACAAGCCTTCGAGATAGACCAGTAACAGTAAATAAAAAGCCAGCATGCTCAAGGCTGCATTATACTCCCCCTTCAGCGCGTGGAAGCAATTTTGAGGGAGTTTACAACTTAATGCAAAGGGAGACTGAGCAAATAGGCAAAAATTCAAACAGGGACTTAGGGGTCGCATGCTGTCTGATTAACAGGTGAGGGGAGTCAGTCCCGTCCTTTGCTTTTAACACGTATCTTGAAGACATTCATTACTCTTTTTGACTACTCTTGAACACATTTGTCTCCAAAGCTGAAGGGCTCCTCAGGACTACAGCCGCTCTGCCAAGTCCCCCAGAAAGGGCTATAAGCACCAAGCATATCTGATCCTTCAAACTGGTCCAGAAGTGCTCCCATTTGGACACACGTAAAACCCGATAAAATTACTTTAACCCTGTTTTGGGAAGGGGAAGAAAATGACTGTGCGTGTGTCCTCTAGTTTTTAATCAGGGTGAACCAAAGAAACGCTCAAAGCACATTTCTGCTTGCACTGTCCAGTTATCAAGTGTCTGTTCTTCCCTATCACATGCCTAATGAACTGAAGTACCAGGGCCAGGTTCCCCCAAGGTGTCAGTCACCCTGACCACAATAGGTACACAGGAGCTATCAGCTTATCATAGCTGAAAATTTAGCAATTCCACATCATTCTTTTCCTTCAGTACTTCATTTTCCAGTGGGCCTGTCCCTCTTTTGCCCTCATTTACACAGAACATCACTGCCCTCATTTTACATGGAACATACCATAATATCCATAGTCTTAACATCTGACCCACAGCAACATGCTTGCAATCATCTTAATGCTTATCTGATAAACTAATGCTTTATGGAAGCAATTACATTCCATCTATATTGCCTTACATTAACATACTCTGAAGGGCTAGAGCACTCCAACTCTCTCCTCCCTGAAAAAGTCATTCAAAATATAAAAAGAAACTGGATATTAGCTGGCTCAGCAGGAGGAACCACTTTACATTCCTCAGTCAGAGGAGGCAGAAAGGAAGGCTGTAGTAAATTGGAGTGGACAATCGTGGAGTTGGTTCTCGTTGCAGTAAAATCTGTTGTCTCCATGCAATAACCTGCCTTCGAAATGCTCTAGCCTGAGGATACCTGCTGTTCATAAATCAGCGGTATGGTTGTGGGGACAACCTACAGGGCTAGGTTTCCTCAAAGATTTATAGCCTCGCCACTATCAAACGGTCTGTGAGCGGGCACAGCGAACTAAGTACAATACCACGTTGTTTCCTTCTGCACTGGAAAGCCCTGTGAACCTCACACCAGTATACGTTCTTCTGTGTCCTGACTTCAGAGGAAGTGTACAAAACTCCCATTGATCCACTGGCAGAGCTGTTAGGTCAAAGCTAATACTGGTCTTGTTTATACCAATCTTCTCCACTCTGCTGGTTTTATTTTGTTTATCTCCTGCACCTGGGTTAATTGCTGCAATTGAGTGATGGGGGTGGTGCAATGGGATGTAAATGAAGTAGGAAAAAAGGAAGGGGAAGGACCTGGGTGGGCTGCAGAGGCACTAGGAAAAGCAAGACCAGCTGCATCCTGCAGAAACCCAGATCAGCTGAAGAGTATAATATGCCCTTTAAAAAGTTAATGGTGCAAATTCAATAGCAGAGTTCAGATTGTTGGTGTTTTTGCTGACTGCTGCAGAGAGTCCCAGCAGCGCTGTCAGCATCCTGGACGTGCAGCACACACCCAACGCTTGGGGCACTTTTGGGCTGGAGTTTGTCCTGTCCACCCCACTGCAGCACAAGCCTTGAGTCGTTCTGTATGTTGAGGCTGGGGGTGATAACATCAGTTTACAGAGCTCCAGTTTAGGCATTTATTACCAAGCACGAGCAATGTTAACAGCTGCCCAGCTTTCTTGTTAGAATTAATACACGATACGCTGTTCAGACCAGCAAGAGGTCTGCTCTGAAAGCTCACCTAATGGTGACAGGGCTTTTTACTGTTTTCATCCTTCTTTGAGAGGCTCTAGGAGCAGCAAACAATAGCAAGGTTGAGCACATGGGTGGGTCTAGATTGCATCATTGAGGCCAGTGGACTTTATTTCTAGGTCTAAGAAACGGAAGTCATCTTTTCCTGTTACCTTAGCTCACTGTTTTCCCCTCCTCCTACAAACCTGAAAATGTGAATCAAGAAACTGTTTTTCTCCCAGCAGAAGAAATTTCTTAGCTCTGCTGCTAGAGAAGCATTTTCAGAGATGTAAGATTTTTTGATGCCTGTCACTACCCAGAGAGAGTCTCCACCTAACCAAGAGAGGTTACAAAGTAGGACAAGACTTAAAAGGATCTTTCGCTACCACAGATGTTAGCACCTTTCAGTGACAAACCTGTTGTTTGAGCTCTTCTCTGAATAAAAGCCTGACTCTGTCCAGAGTCCATTTTTTTTCCTTTAGGATGATTTTCCATGATATTCTGCACTGATCTGCTTTTACCATGAAATACCACTGACGGCCAGTCCATGCTCGCATCAGAGCTCCACCTGTTCCTATGAAAACTACCAAGTAAACAGCATTATCACTTCTGGAAATGCAGCTGGCCTTAGGTGACACCTTGCATGTCACATAGTCCCCTAGTCACTAGACCAGACATTTAGCAATTGTTTGGAGTGCAGCAGTTGCTGCTATAGAAATAAATTATTTTCCTTGCTTCCCATTTGAAATAGTCTCCACAGCTACACTTTAGCATTGGCACCGTGTTATGGTTTAAAGAACCCACAACATTTTATTGTCATTTAGACAATTATTTTATCACCAGATGACATCTCCCCACTTGGGAAGGGGAATCGGGGAAAAACCAGGGAAACCTGAGGGCTGAAATAGAAACAGATTTAATAGAATAAGGCTAAATAATTAACATTATGATACTAAAGAAGCAATTTATCCTGATACCAATATAAAATATACAAGGATTATACTCAGCCAATTCTGTCGGGTGGAAGCTGTGCGCTCCCAGCAGTGGGCAGCAAATGTTGGACACTGCAAGAGCTACAGCTTTGGGAGGAAGGGAAGACCTCAGGGGTCTGGCACTGGGACAAGAAGTTCTCAGGATTACAACCATCATAGAAGAGAGAAGACTCCTCAGCAAACTTTCTAATTTATATTGAAGTTCATGGTATGAAATAATCCTGTTGGCCAGCTTGGGTCAAGTGCCTGGGTCTCACTCCTCATTCCTGCACTTGGCGAGCTCGAAAACACTGAGACTTTTAAACCCACACAGCATAGCTGGCTATAAAGTAAATATTTTCACAAATTCAGACACTAGAGTCTTCTAAAAATGCATTTTTCCCAAGTGTTAGAAGAGACCTTACTGAAAAGTAAAATTAGTGAAAACTACTGTCACTCAAACCAGGACACACCAATACAGCCCTTACCCTAAAATTAGCTCTGAGCAACCACTTCAGAAAGGCGGAAAAGCAATACACACTTTAGAAACATCAATTGGTCCTCATGAAACACGAAGCGACCTAAAAAGAGACCTTCACCCCTCTTAAGGGCTTTGGGGGGAGGCATCTTTTCTATTAAACCATCTTCTGAATTAGAACAATTGAATGAAACTTGTGGCACTACTGGGGGCTGTAGCTTTGGGTGTTTGAAGCACGTTTCAGGCATATTAAGGATGGAGTTGAAAAGTTTTTAAAGTTTCATTGATAAAACATTTTAAGATTCCTATTTTTAAAACAATCAAAAAGAGAAGCTTTTGCTAATGGTTTTTAAAATACATTGTACTTAAAATCTCTTTCTAAATATAATGGCTCACATTTCCAGGCTTGCTTTATTGAGAAATCCCCACACATAGAGCCCTGGCATCATTGTGTGCTAACTCTTGCTTTCATGTCAGGTTAACATAGTCTCCTCTTTTCAATTAGCACTTACAATAAGATGTGGACAGATGCCCAGAAAGACCTCGACATCCAGCTCCAGAGAGAAAGAGAAGAGTTCCTCCAGCCAGAGAAGGATCGCGTGAAAGCATTCAAGATGTTAGCCATTTCCTACATCAAATACATGCAAATTTTTCGTAACTTGGAGACAGCCCATGACCAACTCGTTCACCAGCAGAAACGGATGGTGATTCGGCAAGTACTAGATGGCGTGATTGGACGGATCCTGGAGATGAAAAAAGAGATGGTGGAGCTGGACAACTCAGAGTTTCATTACATTGATAATATCCTTGAAGACCTAAAGCTTCTCCCTGTAGGTCTACCTCTATTGTGAGCAAATTCATAGGAATTTTGCCTATCCTGTATTTTAAGGACAGTCCCATTTACTTTCACTCTGTGACGTTCCACCAAGTAATATGCCTGCACATTCACTAGTGTACTGCATGATCAGTAATCATGGCATTTTCATTAAAGATCAGAGTATATTTTATCTATGATGAGCATTAGATATTGGAGCAAGATTTTAAAAGCTGATCTGCTTGATTAATATGTTGCATTTCTGCATCTCCATAGCAGCACATGCTCTGTGGATTTTTCACTTGCACAAATCCTACCATGAAGTCCTATTAACTTAAACAGCTTCACTGGTAATGACAGCGGCTTAGCTCTGCCTGATTTTAGTGTGGGGTTAGGTGAAAGGTGGGCAACCGATAACCAAGGCACAGTCCACTTCAGTCTGCCCTTTGCATCACTGTCAATCAGCCTGGCCTCAGACTTCGTCCAGAGATCAGAAGTAATGCTAAAAGTTGCACAGTCTGGCCTACTAGTTTGTAGTACAGTGTACTACTACAGTAAGAAATCTGAAACAAGTGTCGTATTGTAAAGGAGGCAGGAGCTGGGAGCATATTCAATGTCCAGGGTTGGTGACTGCCTGATGTAAAAGCAGCCCTCTGACAGACAGGCCACTAAACCAGATGGATATGACAGTAAGGCAGCCTTGAAGCTGTGCTCCAAAAGCGGGATGAAAAATAAGCTGCAAAAAGGTGGTTACTTCTCTCGCAGACAGCTCCACCTATTGTCCAATTTAGGTACCGCCGCTAACGGCTTTTCATAGAGAAAAAAAGTTAGAACTTAAAGTACTGACGTTTTCAGCATCCCAGTTACAACGTGAGATAAATTGCCTAAAATCATTATAGCATTGAGATTTGTAAACATGTTTCTTTTTGCAATTGCATTTGTATTTTACTCTGCAAATTTAGGATAGTAATTGCCATGAATTTTCACCAGCTCTTTACCTTCTACATTAATCACAGCAGAGAACTATTTTAGACTATGAGAAGGCATACCGGAGAGTATAAACACATTTACGGAGAAATTAATCCTTAAATGATATTTTGAAATTATTAAGCACTGCTGTTTTCATGTCATATCAGTAAATCCACTGGTAGCAAAAAGTTGGCAAGTCTGGAAAGTCATGCCTGACATCTATTAAAAAACAAGCATAAACTCAAATTCCTGCACCACACCTTAGTTTTAAGAAGACATGACATACTGACCTATTAAAAAAAAAAAAGTCACTGAAGAATTTCAGGCTTTTTCAAAGAAAACACTCTTCTCCATAGTAGATAGGAATACAGATTTATGGTGGGTTTTTTCTAAAATAATCACATATTCTTAGTTACCAAAAAATGTTACTGTACAAAAAATAAACAGTACTTCTATTTCTTAAAGAATCTGCCTAGAAAGTATATCTCTAGTCCTTCCTTTCACTGTATTATCATGGGCTAAAATCCATCATGATTGTAGGCAGAGAACACAACAGAGTAAGTCCCATTTTATATCTGCAATGATATGGCATGCTTTTTACTATGTCACTGTAAAGCCAAGCTTCATCTTTCTTTAGTTGTGCCACATGTTTTTGTACAGTTGCCTTCCAACTCTCAGTCACTCCATTTCCTGGGGTAATTCTAAAAGTATTTGGATACACAAATCCCATGTGGAGCTGGCAGTGGCTAAAAGGCTGCAAATTTGACTTGACAATAAACATCACAAGCCTGACTTTTCAATGCTGGGCCTGAAAAAGAGATTATAAAGAGAAGTAGTCCCCCTACTTCCCACTGCCTCCAGCCCTGGTATTATAGCTTTGATCTCATCTTTACAGTCAGTGAAAGTCACAGCCCAGAATAACTTGTAATTAAGCTCAGGTTAGACATCAGACATACTCACCATCCCTGCATTGACTGACTCACACTGCTACCTGGCAGCTTAAAAGCCTGGGCAAGGATGACCAGACAAACCACTTGATTTCTTATGCCTAAAGACAGCCAGATTTGTAATCCATCCTAGACTGATTTGCACTCTTGAAAGTACAATGTATAATCATTTCCGTCAACAGTCAAGGATGTTAGAAGGTGCAAACAGGGATCTTAAGAAGACAAATATTTAGAAACTTTAGCAGACCAGACCTCTACATTGATAGAATCGCTAGGGATAAACACAGTCCTACTTGGAAGCTTTCTTATGTTGCTATAATAGGGATGTCCCAGTCTGCACAGTGTGCAGCTGAGGGAATTAGTAACGAAATCTTTAAGTTGGCAGTTCACAGGGGCCGTTTTCATTGGCTGCAGCCTTCCTTACAAATTCTTGCTGCAGAAACTGGAAGGCTCACAAGCACCACATTTACCGTGCACCTGTGTCAAGGCAGGTACAGTGCTTCTTCTTTACAGCCAGCACTTTTCTGTATCTGTCCACACTAGAGTTGGCATTGAGGCCGCAGAGGATGGAGTCAAAGGTTTCCCTGAGCAGGCCAAAGCCCACCAGTTTCCATAGTAGACAGAACAGAGAGAACTGGTAGCACAGCATCAAGTCTTGTACCTGTCTTAGCCTCCTTGGGCAAAAGAACCAAGTGTCCACACATACCTGGGGACAAATTATTTTGTAACTTGACTGTGCGACTCCTCATGAGTAGCACAACAGGGTAGCTGCACTGCCTATCTCCCCCTGTCCCTCTGGGTGAATCATTTGCTTGAGGAAATGCTCTAGAAGTTCCTGAAACAGTATATAGGGAACATGGCACCAGTGTGAACCAGACCTGTGAAGACACATTCCCCTTCCCAAAGAATTATACTTGCCGGTAATTATTCATGAAGAATTATCTCCATTCTAATACAGTACACAAAGAACAGGTTATGCCACTCCACAGCATCTTAACTTCTGGGGATTTTTTTTGTTTGCCTGTCTGTGTCTTTTTTCATTTCTCAACAAGAGTGAAATTCTACAGAAGAACTGGTAGAAATGTGAATCAGTTTTATCTTTTAAATGATGGAAACGAGTCAAGACAGCCAATTCTAATCACACCTGACTTTGAGAAGTCACTGAGATGCCATAGTCACAGAGAGTGACAGTTTGTCTACCAGTAGAAATACCTATAGATGAACAGAATTGTGCTTTGGTTCCTTGTAATGGGTAAAAAAATTTTTAAAAAAGGCAAGAGAACAGACCTATTTTTTGTGTTGATTAAAAAAAACCAACAAAAAACAAGTGGGATGATCATACAACCAGAGATATTCAATTCAGTGGAAATTATGCTTAAGTTTCTGGCAGCCCTGCCAAATATTTTAACAGTTTGATAATATAATTGAGCTATTATAAAAAGAAAGATTTCTGGGCTGCCATGGTTCAGAAACTGGGTTGATTTATTTGTTTTTGTTGAATTAAGCCTTAAGTAATTGCAAAGTAACAGCTCAGCAGCTGTTACAGAAGTCAAATACTCCAACACTCCAAAATATTCAACAACCTTAGTCCAATTTAATTGCTTTGTAACAGTACTCAGTTAATAAGTAATGTGATTTTGATGCAGTTCTAAAAAGCATCTCATGACGTTTTCTTCCTCTAGGAAGACATAGAAGTACCTATACCAAGGTATTTCATTAAAGAAAAGCTGGAAGTCCTGCAGCAGAGGGAGAAAATCCTTGATCAGATTTTGGTTAATGCTGGATTGCAAACACAGGTAAGTGTACCGCATACCTACATAATAGCATGCTTAACTTTTTAACTCTATAGCCATGCATGTCTGAATGCATGAGCCACTGAAGTGAAAGGTATTTTTATAGCAGTTAGGAAGTAAAAGTCTGTTTACAGATAAGGCACAAATAGAAAGTAACATTAAATTTTCCTATGTAACCATACCAGTCACATCTTGAATCTGGTTAAGACTGCAACGAATCGACTCTGCTTTATGCGTTTGTGAGAGAGTCAGAGAAAGGGCAGCACTTTGGCCAAGTTTAGTAGGTGCTTTATTTGTCTAGCTAACTCTCATCACATAATTAGTCCTACTGAAGTCAAGTTGGGCTTAAGTTTTACTCAACCAGGATTCTTAACTGGAACAGGCAAAACTCAGAGTTCAGGTTAGCACAACTGTTAGTATTCCGTTGTTTATAACCTCTGAACAATGACTGCAGTCTCTTCTGTACAGCTATAGACCTGCAGCTGCTAGGAGGAGTAGAAAATTGAGTTTCGGCAGAGCAAAAGTCATTACAGAGAAGTACATGAGGGCTCCAGTGAAGACTGTTCTGGATTTGATATACTTTTGACTTTTTGGAAATGGCACAGTGCCTACAAGCAGTCGTTGCTAACCTCCTGAAATAAACAACTGTGCCTACATGTCTGGATGACTTACATTCATAGATGTTATAGCCATAAGAGACAGTCCTGATCAGACCACTTAGTCAAACTGTTGCGCTGTCCCAGCCATTGAATTCTCCACCAGTAATTGTGCTGGTGGGGGAAGTCTGCATATTGATCCCACAAAGCAACGGAGGGAAGGCTCCAAGGGAAAGAAACGGCACCAGTCAGACAGAGGCAGTCTGTAGAGACAGAGCACAGGCTCTCTGCTAGATTACTTTAATGGGCAGCTGCAATCCTCTTGGCCTCCACAGTAAATCTCTGGTAAATTCTCTGCTCTTCTAGTAGTCTGATATTGGTCTGTGGAAATCCTCTGTTTCAGCACATTACATCTTGAAGCCTTTTTGTTTCCCCACAGTTCTGCACTCACCCCTTTTTAGCAAGGCATCCGTTACAGATGAGACTCTCTGGTGTGCAGCCAGCTCACCTAGGAGCACCAGGCTTTTGCACTTTGGGCTCTGGCAGGGTCCAGGTCTCACTTGCCAGGATGCTGCAAGAGAGGCACAGGATTCAATAAACATGAATAAAATAATCTCACAGAATATGAGTTCAGTGCCCGGTGCTGCACCTCCAGTTCAGTCACCGCTGGGATTGCTGGAGGGTTGTCAGCGGTTCTGTAGCAAGCTGTCTACGCTCAGGAAATCCTAACTGCTGTGTAACAGGCCACTGTATTCTGCAGTGTCCATGGCAGTGCTGTTACCACCGGTCTAACGTAAATCACAAACAGTGGAGTTCAAGAGAGGAGTCTACTCTGCAGATCATTTGTCCGTCTATCTAATTCTGTTATAGAAAGCCCTGCTGAAAGTGTAGTATAGTGAGCTCTACAATATATATAGAAGCATTAAATTTGAACTGTCTCCAATCAGTGGATTGAAGAAAAGACAGTAATTCAGCTTTTCCATGAGGAACATGAGGGGTTAACAAGAGTTCTCAGGTGCGAGAAGGGGCAGTCCCTCTCTCCAGCTGCATGTTCTCCAAGTTTTCCCCAAGCCTCTCCTACTTGAGCTGGGCTGACCAGGCCTGGGCTGGCTCAGAACAGCCTGTCCTTCAATTCAGCAAGAATGATGGGGTCCCAGCAGCACATCCAGAAACCCATTCCTTCAGAAAAGTAAAAGGAAGACATTCCGTAGGCTAAGAAACTCTCATTTTAAGAGGACAAAGCCCTATGGTTATGTCATTTTTCTCAAATTGATAAAGTTCAACAGGGTGCATAAGCCCTATAGAGCCATTCTTGCTTCCCATTATAGCATCAGGCTTTCCTTGTCTTGCATTAGCCCGTCAGGTTCACTTTCTCCTAAAGGTCCTCAGAACAACACACTTCTCAAGATATCAAACTTCCAAGATATTGCACAAGATAGCACCGAGACAGGAGTCTCTGCTGTTTGTGACAGGGATTTGTCTTACAGAGTTTCTGCAAGAAGTTCATGCATTGGTTCATTTGCTGAGGTAGACAATTAACAAAACACGTAACTCTAATACTTTGCTTTGTCCATTCCTTTTTGGCTGTGCTGTTGAAGAAACCTGTCAAAGCCATGACATTTGAAGAAGCCATTAAAGTGATCCAAGTTGCAGAACGGGCTCGACAAGGCCGTTGTAGAGCAGCATTCATGAAGCAAATTTACCTTGAAGAGAAGAGAGAAAGACAAACTAAGCTTCAGGTCCAGATGGGTCCAAGTCCAGACAATGCTGCGACTTGCATTCAAAAGGTGAAATCTCTGATTTAACAACAGTTCTGGCAGAACCAAATAACAATGTTTTGTTCAGAAGAATAGCAGTAGACAGAAATGCAGGTCATAGGATGGGAAGCATTCCGAAATCATAGCTTTCAGGGTGTCTAGCAAGGTGAAATACATCATTTAAACCACCTAACAAAATGAGACAGCACCCTAGGTGTGAGATCAACGGAAACAGTCCTGCACTGGCAATGCAGGATGACTTTGTAACCTAAATGTTTGGTTTGCATTCTGATTTTTATGACCTCAGTTGCCCTTTCTGGCATCCCGTTGGAATCCAGTGCATCTCACGGTATTCATGCCTTTTGCTGTGATCTCCAGGGAAAGAGTTCATTCCATATCTGGAAAAGATGAGAAAAGGAGATCACTGCTAAATTCCAGAAAAAGTCCGTACACAATAATCAGACAAATCAGCCTAATGAGAACAGGAGCTCAGTCTAAATCTTAAGTCTAAACATGTTTTGAACCCTGGTGATGCCAATATACCAGTATGAGGGGATAAAAAACCTTAGAATTTGGGTGGGTTTTTTTTTTTAAATAGCAGATGGCAACCTGTTAGAGAGTAATAGTTTCAATTGTATATTGTGCCTTTCCTTCCTCTATTTGTTTTTTCCTGTGTCTGCCACAGTAAAGGAAGCTGTAACAAGGCCCATTTATCTCATTAGAGGTTTGTTTACAATTCAGGTTTGGCGTGGATATATCCAACGCAAGAAAACAGAGAAAATGAGAGAAGAGGAAATGATATTTCTGGGGATGGTAAGTAGTGTTGCCTAGAGAATATAAAATGCCACAGTTTGTTTGTTCTTCAGACTTTTGTAATTTAGCAGAAGATGAGAAATTAATTTCTAAGATTCTTCCTATTTTAGAAGGAGTGTCTAAGGAATACAGAACTAAACTGAAATGATAGATGGCACAGAAGCAGCACAATTTGTCTTATGCTGCATACTTGTGTGCTATATATACATAGTCCAATGTATATGGCAGATGTGGAAACAGGCGGTGTAGAATTTGCCTTAGATTCTAGGGAATTTGACCCGGACATGACAGAGCAAGGAAATTTTATTAATCAATTTTTAATTCATAATTCCAAGACACTTGAGCTTCCTTATTCCTGAATTAGAATTAAAGCAGCAAAGTCTTCTTCTCCAACCCCTTTGCAAGGCAGTGTATGTGTATGTCAAGAGTAGGGAGAATGAACATTAAAACAGCCATATTAATAAATTGGTATTTCCGTAAGTCCATGTGGAAATAAGCAAAATATTCCTCATGTCAAACTGCAAAATTACAGGGAAGTGAACAGCTGTCCACAGTCAGTTAGGTTGTGTGGGGTGAAATAAAAAAATGAAAGCATCCCTTCCAGAAGAAGGAACCTCTTCCACAATCAGAGAAGGTACACCTCCTCCTCCTCCCACCAACATCTTCCTTCCTAGCAAGAAGATAAACCCAGTTGGCATTTTCTTTGGCCACCACCAATCCTTTGGGTCCCTTCATTAGGCACTAACACGTGTGAAGCCTCACAGCTCTCTTCAACTCCAGCTGTGGTTGCACAGCCCTTGTACCAATTTTTAGTATAGCAGCTTCCTGGCACCACCTTACAGAAACATTCAGCAATGCTCTGTGGTTGGTAGGTGTATTTATACCTCATGTTCTGTACTTCTTAAATGATAATTTATAAACTAACCATTTAATTTGAATTAAAACGTGCTTTCTGCTTCTCCCAGACAATTTGGATGATTTTCTTACCCAGCAATGGAATTGTCCTACGTTATAAGTTTATGAAAACTAGTTGTGCCTATAGCATACAACTGACAAACATGTATGATCAGTTACAAATGATCTTTAAATCTTATCTTTAGGAAGTAACACGTAGATTTACTGAAGTTTTGTCATGTTAAATACAGATAATACCTTCTGGTTTATTGTCTTTAGTATCTGCTGGTCATTAACAGTAAATGTGGCCATAGCTAAACAGAGGTTTGGGTGCCGATTCTGCCTCTGTTTAAGACAAAGAAAATTCCCAGAGATTTTAACTAGTGTGAACCTAAAATAGTTTGCATGTGGGATGTACTGAAAATGAATTAGAAATTATACCTTTTGCAAAACAAGGAGTCGTTTCCTATCAAATCCCATGACGGTTTCTGTGGAGTTTTAGGAAGGAAATCTAAGTCTGGTATCAGTTACTGGAGGGTTCACAGCCAAGCATACGTTTCATGGTGGCTGATGGTAGGAGTAACTGAAAACTAGGATCCAAATACCCTAGTTTACAGGGAGGAAATCTATATGATCATAGGGATGAAGGGAATTCAAACCAAACACATATAGTGTATTCGTTTCTTGACCTTCATTTAGGAGCGAGAGAATGATGTTTGCAACTCTGCACTCAGACTCATTACTCTCTATCAAGTATATAATCAAAGGATGTAGGGAAAAAATGGATACCTCTAAATAAAAAAAATCTGTTCGTCTTTCTAGTGTTTTTATATTCCCCATTTGTTTCCCTTTTACTTTTCATGCCGCATTCCCTTCCATGGTCTCCAAAGGAAGCGAGTAGCAAGCAGGCATTGGTTCACACTGATAGATAGGCAGTGAGCTCCAAAGGTCAAGTCCCTTTGATGTATGATCACGTCATCCCGCTAAAAAATGACCACAGATCTTCATGTGTAAATATGTTGAATTTGCTTTTCTAATGCTGCACGACTTAGATAAATTAGAGGACCTAGCCATCCATTACTCCAAGTCCATCCCAAAGGAGATTTGACTTTTACTGCAATAAATATAATTTCTCTTATGATTATAGCTATTTTTAAAAAGTCTGTGTTGTTTTCATATAAAGACTGCATTGCAAAAAGAGTTAGTCCATTTGAAGTCCTGCATAATGGTGGGGTTTTGAAAAATTCAGTTGTATTGGCCTAAAAAATATGGAAATATGTGCAAAAAAGACTAGGAATTGTCCAGTCTTTTACTTAATGCCGTATTATTTTCTTTACTGTCTACTTACTTTAGAAAAATGTATATATCTTTTCTAGAGTTTGATTCTGTTTAATCTTTTGCTTGATGACAGAGTAGAAGCCTATGTTCCAGAGATTTTTCTTGGCTCACAAGTAAAGGCTCATTATTATTATTATTTATTAAAGCTTAATTGCAGAAACAGCATGATTCCCTCAGCACATGTTTTTCTAAATCTCCGATAAATCACAATTTGTAATACCGGTTTAATTTGTAAAGAGAAGCAAGTCTCACTAAGAGCACATATATCTTGATAACTGTATCCTGACCTGTTTCCTGATCTTCCTCACATTGCTGCCACAATGCTGCTCCCTAGCAGCTCCAGCATGACCACCGTAACCAACGTTCCAGGCATACCTCTGTGTTTAAGCCACACCGATACTGCAAAAAACCCACATTAAGTTGTCTTGAAAACATGCATGTGCAGTCCAAACAAACCTGTATTTCCTTGCTCTGACTTTTTACCATTACGGCCCAATTGTGGCGTACCATCTTTCAAGTTTTTAAACTGGTGCATAATTCCACTTGTCTGTTTCTGGCATTTATAAGTTCCCTGTCATTAAACACCACAGTTAGAGGTTGCTGTGATTCTTTCATTTTGCTGCAGCGCAAACTAGCTATCAGCCTGGTGTAACTGGATGTGTGAACTGTTTTTTGGCAACTGCTTTGTCTCAGGGTGGTGCAAAACAGCCCAAGTCTAATAATGGATCTACACTCAGCACTCTCACTAGCAGACTGTCCTAACCGAGTAGACCGTACAGGAAGTCACAATCTCAGAACACAGGGTACTGGAAAGAGGAAAAGCTGGCTTTAACATAAAATGTTAGGATAAACAGTTTGCAATCAGACTGATTTATGGAAGGTTAGGAAGAGCCTCAGAACAAGGGATACAAAAAGAAAAGACAAAATCCATCCCAATGCAGGGGCTCAGCCTACTGTTGCAGCTTTGAGGCAGGAGTACTCTGAAGGCCTGGACATCCCCTTGCTCATGTTCTCACTTAACGAGCACAAGTAATCAGTCCCATTAGAGCCAAGTGTTCTACATGCTTAAACAATTTATAGGACTGAGACCCATATGCTTTGGACACGTACACACGTAAACACCTTCTTGTCTCACAGATGCATCAATTGATTTACAGTTACACAGCTGTCACACTGTTCTATTCCATAATTTCAGCCCTTACCAGAGTAAATGGCACAATACATGCTGATCTATGATTTTCTCACATAGTATTTCCACCATGCTTCCTTCTTCTATATCTTTTTATACATGAAAGGATCTATGGGGTCTTAAATAAAAAACCCTATTCTCTCCTTCTTACCTCTTTTAAACATACCCTAATTTAGGCATGTTGTCTTGGATAATGCTTTTATTTATATCTGAGAAAACAGTCTGCCAAACATTCCTTGTTCTTTGGATTCCTGATAAATATAATTCATTTCATCCAGTCAGAAAAAAAATTAGCATTTCCCAGAATAGCGTTCTGTGTAAACATTATAGGTTATGGCTAAATAAATATTGTATGGGATTTAACAAACTGCAAAATCCGTAAGTAAGTGAAATTTAAAATATTTCTTAAGCTCTTGAAAGTGGTTAGTTACAGCAGTGGTACACACCAGACCTGTTTTTATCTAGCATAAGATCAAAATGACTTTTGTTTTGCTTGCAACCTAGATGACATTTAGATGTCAGCACAAAGTTATATGGTATTTCACTAGGCATACATATACATCTAAACAGTGATAACTAATCTTTCTTGTTTTCAATAGAATTTTTAAACTTGCTTATTCTTGAAATAGACGCTGAGAAGCAAGAAGCCCACTAAATTATTTGGCTTTCATTGCCTGGAGTCACACTAACAACGAAATCACTGCGTTTCAGAGTCCAAAACATACTTGCCATTTTTAATAGAAGTTTGACATCATGCCCAGGTATAATCTTGGAAATAAACATAACCAGTATTATATAAACTTATGTGTCCCTGAATAGAAATATTTTCTTCACTTCAAATTTTCTTTCTTTTATCATATTAAAAAGTTTGCATGTCAATATTTATATACATTTGTATATATACAATATAAATCTATAAAACAGCTATTTTCAGTATTTTTCTAACAAGGCCTCTTACTACAAATGCTTTGTTTGAATGCATATGACAATTACTTTAATTGGCAAAGCCATTGAAGTGAATCATACAGTAGGGAAGCTTTAATGAATGCAATATATTTTGCTTAGTTGTTCCTTTTTTGTGCCTAATTTAACAATTCAGCCATATAATTGATGTGGCTATCACCATTTGTGTACCATGGAACCTATATGAATACAATCTCCGTAAGATGAGAGATCTCTTAAAAATATATTCTTGCTGCAGCTAGACAAAATACATTGAGGAAATGAGAAAGCAAGGACATAGCTAACTCCTATATTAAACTTTTAAAGAGAATTTGTATCACTGTTTAAAATTCAGTACAATTACAGTCATGAGTAAAGAACAGGACCTCAGTTACTTCAGTGGTAAATTGCCTTAGTCTACTAGTAAGGAGTTACTTGCCTGTGTAGTCTAAACATAAAAAAAAAATAAATCTCTCTTTCACTACTGGTGAAAATAAGCGACCATTAAAAGTGCTTACATTGCTTAGGAAACAAAGCCCTTCAGAGAAGCAAACTATACTACTTCTGAAAACAAGCAATCTGCGGCAAAATTCTGCACAACTAGTCCGTCTGTTGAAACATTACAATTAAGGACAATACTGTCTGGAGCAGAACATGTACTGAAGAAGTCCCATAAAACCATTCAGTGTGTGTTTCAGCTGTGCTGTTTCAGGTCTAAGAAAAGAAGCTGTCCTAAATTAAGTACCCAGTAATAAAAGCTGCAGTAAATCTACCTTTCAGGCATAATATGAATGTTAGCCTTAAAACACGAAGTAAAATCAAATGTATTTATTTCATTGAAATGAAGACTATCTTTCCTTGTAAGTGTAGTCGTAATGGAACAATTGAAGAGCAGTTAGTTCCACAGCATGGGGCCTCCTATATGTAGAACTGTAGCCTTAAGCACGTTCAGCCAGCCTGCACACCTCTAAGTGTTTTATAATGAACAATAAAGCAGTCTGTGTTGGAAAGAGCTGTTGAGCTGACTAAGCAGAAAGGCAGGCTTTTCAAGCTAGGAAAGAGTGATCTGTGCAATTGACTTCCTAAGTCGAAAAGGGATAAGGTACAGACACTTTCATCACATTGGCTTACCTGGGAGGTGTAGGAAACTTCTTCCTTCCTTCTGCTGGTGGGTCTTCCGCTTTCATGAAACCTAAATTCTCTTTGGGGAGGATAAGGGGAGGAGGAGTAAAGAACAGAAGAATCAAACAGCGCACTCATCAGCGTACTTCTGACCGATGAGTTGGAATAAAATTCTCTTTTAGACAAATGTCCATTTTGCCTTATTAATTTAAACAAGGATTTTAAAGACAAAGCCCATCAAACATTAGATAAGCATTTTAAGTTAATGGACCATGTAGTCCTATTTTCCCACAAACTCAGGAATCTTCATATTGTGTCCTATTTTTACAGCAACATCAATTATTAATATGTATACTTTTGCTGACAGAGGACCACACTAAAAATGTGAGTTTCGTTATCCAGTTCTGGGTCATTAACTGTGAAAAGCTTGTAAATATAATGGTTTATTCACATGGGAAGCCTTCATTAAGATGCATTATTGTACAACTGATGTGGCAGCATTGCATTATCAAGTTCACTGTCTCCATCTAATATTTGTAATTTGTTTCTAAATGAGTTGCTGTTTGTAGGGCAAGTTAACAAATTTGAATTTCACATGGCCAAAGAAATTTCTTAAAGATGGGAAAATGCTTCTTCCCCCAAGGAAAAGCTATTTATTAGTGTCTTACTGTAGAATGCCTCCCTTTGATTCAGAAGGAGAAACATTAGCAGCGCTGAGAGAAGTGATGTTAGAAATAAATTGGCTTTTGTCTTCCTTAACGTGCACATTAAGTGTAGGGGGCTATAAAAGCAGTACTCATCACGTTGTCTCACTGTAACTCTTTTGAGCTCCAGAGCAAGCATGTGGACACATGGAAAGTCGATCCACAATACTGGAAGGCACAGGTCAAAGACGGGCCAGCAGGGAGGCATTCCTGCTGGAGCTGTTTGAAACCAACCTCTCACACTCTCCATCTGTCTTGGCACTCTTGCTACCATTTCTCTACCTATTTTCTCTCGCATCATCAGATGACCAAAGCTTTTTCAGACATATTTTCTTCTGAAGTCTGCTCCTTGAAAGGAGAACACAAACTCCACCGGGGCTGTGTCTCTGTTTGAAGACCCAAGAGTGCTTGAAGATGAATGTAAGGTCCCAGGTTTTGCAGTTGCCGCCTCACTGCAAAGGCAGGGTTAGGAATGGCTTGAATTCTGAAGCTGGTGAGGTTTAGGATGACACATATTTTTGTGATTAGGACAAGGACATGGGACAAAAGAAAGCAAATTAGCATAGTGGTTTTCTTAAATTGCAAAGCAAGAAGCAGCACTATTCTCTAATCCAGATTATCCTTGCTATTCAAAGCTTCTTTTTTTTTTCTTTTTTTGTTGTTGTTGTTATTAAGGTGTTGCAGTAGTCTAAAACACTCCATACCATCTATTGGGTGCCTGAGGACTCCCATTTTCTTTCCTCAGTTTTAGTCTTCTTTTTTTTTGACAAAAGAAGAAAAGCATTTTCTATGAAAATGCATCACAAATGTACAGCAAATGGTAGAGAACTGACAGTTAAAACAATGGTACAATTACATCATCTGGACGTTTTGTTATATTTCTTCAGCACCTCTGGCTGCTGAAGTGTCTATTTTTAGGGTTAGCTGCTGAATTCACTTCCACACTCAACTTTTATCTAGTTCATCTTCTTGTTCTCTATGTATGCTTTACCAACTGATTCTTTTTCTTGATCATTCACACCCTTAAGTACACTTGGATTAATTCTTATAGGCCAGGGAAGCAGTTTTTAAGATAGTCTCAATTTTACTTAGCCCACATACATGTAAGTTCTTTTGAGGTTTCCTCGTCCTTATTTTCTTCAAGTTCAGGTGTTTAGGGTTTGACAGTTTGACATAACTGCGTTGATTTCAAAGTAACAGAACGGAAAGTCAGGACAGTTGCACATTCCCCTGTACTGTTTTCCTTAAATAACCATGGCATGATTTCCTCACTGTCGTTCAGTGCTTGCCTCCTCCCCCAGAACAGAAGCCAGCCTTCAGTTCCTGACATGCGTCGGCCTCCTGGTCTTCACTCATAAACAGGACGCGATGCGTATGTTCCACATTAGTCAGCCATGAATCCTTCAGGACTCATTTATCACAGCCAGCTCTGCTCTTTGTTTCATGCTCTCCCTCACCCATCTGAGCTGGAGAGTGTTATTGCCAAAGCTTTGCACTACAGGAGAAGACCCTGGTTTGGCAACTGTCTGTCCACCACTAAGCCAGCTTCAAAGGATGTCACTTGTTATTAACACATCTCTGTGCTGCTCATCACAACAGCGCTGACTCCTGCTCAAACCAAGTGTCTTTTTGTACCTGCCATGTCATCCTATCTTTTTGGCTCCTCTCAAACACTTACCCTTCTCCCCAGCTTATCTGGCCATCTAGATGTGAGCCAGTTCTGCTTTCCCAGCAATGGAAGCAGTCAAGCAAGAACACATTTCATATCAGCAATGCTCTTTTCTCCATGTAAATAAACCCTTTTCCATGTACCTTATTTTAGAAAATATTAATAACTAGAAATCAATAGAAGTGGAAAAAAGAGGGTCAAATGAGCATCTTACCAGCTTTCCTGTTCTCTTTCATTCCTTTCTTTAGTGGGTTTTCGAAGGTGGGTAACCGTTGTTAGAACTGGGTCCTGTCTCTTGTTTTCTTGTAGTAAAACAGTCTTTGGAAAAGAAAATGAAAAAAATACAAAGGACAAATACAACAGAGCTTCTTTTCCTAAGCTATTCTATAAGGTTATATCTGTACTTCAGCCTTAGGGCTTCAAGTGCAGCTCGCAAACTAGTATCAGCAGATACATTGATAACTGTACGATGCTCAGAAAGGTAGCTGCACAAATATTTACTCAGGGCTTAGCTGAGTTTTGCAGACTAGAGCATGTTCTGTAGCCCGATTGCCATCAGCACCTGAGCCAGCTGTTTGAGAGCTACCTGGGCTGTGTCCACGCCAGCTTCACAACTCTGGACTCAAGGGTAGATATGGTCTGTATTAATTCACTTAGAGATAAGAATCTTTTGCTTCTGGTCTTGCTCACATGGGCACGTTCTTGCCAGTTCAAACAGTTTGTCTTTCCTCGTACTGATGAGACATACCCTGATAGTAAATTCACAGTGCTGAGTAGCTGGTCATCAAAGGTCCCTCAGGACTCAATGGAGAGTAGTTCAGAGGGGGAGCTGGGTGGAGGAAAGGTTCAGAGATGGCAAAGAGGAGCTCTCCTGTCTGTGCTGCTGCATGGGCCATCCTGCTCTCCATGTTGTTGTGGTCCCACACTCACCCTTGCTGTGGCTCTGGCCCTCAGTTGCCTTCTTGGCTGGCTTATTGACCTCGTCATACTGAGAGAGAATTAACCTAAGGAGGTTGGGGGGGGGAGGGAAGATAAAAGGGATGATTTCCCCACTTCTTAGAGAGCTCTGCTGCTTCACCACAGGGTCAGGTGAGTGCCAGAGCCTGTGCAGGAGAAGGGAGGAACTACACATCCAGCAGTTAGGGTGGAGGGGGAACTACCTCTTCCCAGCACCAATAAGCTGTTCATCCGGTGAGCCATTTCATGACATTTCACCCTTAAACATTCGGATGCGTGCTGTAGAGGAGCCTGTCTTTTTCCATTCACTGCAGATCGACCTCACTAAAGCTGGAGATATCATTGTGCCCTTCGCACTGAGGCTTGTGTATTGATTCTGTCACTGCCCAAAGGAGACAAGATGGGGGACCTTCTGCCCACCCAGCAAGACATTATCAGCATTCACCGCAACTAGCTTTGCTCATGGAAATGCTCGTTCAGTCCCGTTCTTGTGCTGCCCGATTTCTTTCCCTTATTGCTTTTCTTCTCATGTATCTTCAGCAGGAAATGCTGGGAAACATTTCTAAGTGAAACAGCCAGATTCCCCTGGTGAACATCTAGTTAGGAAATCTAGTAGGTTGTCCCCTGTGTGTAATGCAATGTCTGTTCAGGCTGTGCTACGTAAGTATACAAAGACACGGAAGAGTCATGCGAGCTCTATCTTGCTCATCTCTTCAGTAGCAGCCCTGCTACCAATACCTCTAGGCAGTAATACTCTGGTGGGAATTTCTCAGAAAAGCAGTCCCTTGAGCATTACTGTAGTGAAGGAAAAGTTGAGTGGGAAACCGCCTGAGGGAAGTGGATCTTGTTTCTAGATCTCAGTCTGGGAAGCAAGCCTCGTGAGTCCTCCTCTGGTTTCCAAATGAACCCTGAGAAAGCATCGTCACATCTGGTTATTCTGAGGTTTGTTTAATATTAGTAAGGCAGACAGTAGTGAAATCCAGGTGAAATACAAAGAAATAGTGTTAGTACTAGTTGTGCCACGCTTAAAAATTGGTGCTGGTGAAGGTGAAGATTGGAAACACTTGACTTCAGTGGAAACTTAAAGATGAGAGAAGGTAACATCTCAGGGGGAAAGGCAACATTTTGGGTCATATTCAGGAAGAGAGCATGTGCAACTGCCTTTCAAAAGCATGCTGCTCTTCTTATTTCCTCCTGAATGTTTCCTCGCTGTTGTCCCTGACCAATGCCTTTTGCATAGTGCGAGTCACACATTGCAGATGCAGGGAAGGCAGTAAATTGCTTTCCTGAACGGGGCCTCTGCGCTTACTTTGGATAGTGTGCAATCCCGCTGTGTACTTTCTGAAACCAGATTTGCTTGGCACGTGTTAGTGATTTTTGGAACCTGGTCGAAGCATGGAAAAACACCGAATAACAAATCTTAAATATAAGCTGGCCAAACCTTTGATAGAAGAGTTTTTGTCTTTGTGGGAGACCTCTGAAATTAGGACTTGGAGCACACTAGAAAACACATCACCAGAGCAAGGAGAACATATTACTAAATTAGGCTGAGATGTGCTGAGTTAAGGACAATTTATGTACATTCTGAAGGTGGAAGAACAGAACAGTGTTGGTTTTTTTCATGCAAACCAACAGTCCGGGGCTTTTGTTCACATATGCTGCCACCTATATGTCAGATAGTCACTAACTTTGAAGAGTAAAACACACCATACCACAAAAAGATAATCAAATTTTCTCCTCTTTTCCGTTCTTAAATTTGACATACACAATCAGATAATATGATACTTCCCAAGTATGTGGAAAATATTTTGTTCTAGAATTGCAAAACAAAGCTAATTTACAAGTTAATTTTTAAAACATACTTATCTCTACACTTAGAAGGTAGTAGTAGCTCGTAAAACACTGGGAACATCTAACTTTGTCAACCATTGCAAACTAAAAAATGCAAAGTTTCAGACCACCCACACAGATGGTATTTTTCATGCTTCTGTATTTGCATACCAGAAAGACTTTCATTTTTCTCTCTCAAAGTACACATGTAGAATCAATCACAAAGCAGAAGTTGTTGTAAGTCTTTAAAGTGGCTTAGAAGTCTTTCTTGCCAAGGTTATCAAATCATGGGAAACTTGGGGAGCTATGATTTTTATTACAGTGTTTGGGGGTTTGTTTATTTTTTTTTTGTTGTTGTTCCTCAAGGGAAGTTGATTTCCTAAAGGAATATGACCAGCTGCAACAAAATACCAGGAAACCACTGACCAAGCAGTGCATATAAAAATTTAAGTGAACAAATTAAAAACAATACTGGCTAATTAAAAAGTACCAATGGGAAGTCTAAACAGTTGAAAATTCAATTAAAAAATCTCTGGCACCCTTCTAACATGGATAAAGTTGGCATTTGCAGAACAGCAGCTTTCTCACCTGTCTCATTGAGATCCCAGGATCCCACGCTGGAAGGGTTGTTTTTGTACATTGCAATGTTGTTAATTAATGCTGAAACATTAACAATAGACCATTGTGTGCATCCAGGCACTTTTTATGAGCACAGGGTTTTTTCCTGGCTTCCCGCAAATAAATTAAGGCTTAAGCTTGGATTCACTGTCAACGTGGCATTCCAGTTTATATTAAGTTTCTTTTAATTCATACCTTCTTGTTTTCTCCTCTTGTCGTTTTCAGAGCCTACCTCCTCACTTAAAGGCAACGAGTATTTCGCGGATGCATGCTGAGCAACTAAACACCCTGCAAGATGAGGTCCAGGCAAGACATGAGGAGGTATTCATCAAGGACAAGCTGAGAGAAACGGAGGGACTCAACATCAGGGAAACTCTCCAGAAACAGATCGGCCAGTGTTTCATCGAGTGCCGGTGAGCGGAGATAAACACTTGCCCCTTAAGAAGTCTGCTTGCCCCAAGGAGCCTGATTTTGCAGTTCTTACAGATTGCAAAACCCATTTCACTGTGGTGATCCCAGTCTCAGCTGCAGAACTAGTTCTGCACCAGCTGCAGAACTAAATTCCTAAGCAGCAGGACTCCTAACTGGGGAAACCAGAATCACTCCTTGCACAGTCCAGCAGGGATCAGAGGTGCACCTTGAACAACTGAATGCAGGATCAGGTCCATAGACATTAAAGTGGGGACACATCCAGATTGAATGTTAGCTTGGGCTCCAGCTTTGTAATTATAAGAAGCGTACTTAAAGTTTAGGAACACTGACTTTTTTTCCCCTGCTTGAATGCATAAGGTTTAAGAGAGAGAACGCAATCTTCCATGATACAGAAGTATAATTATTTGCCATAGCAAATCACATCACGTCACTGATACTGCAGTCCAGGTGCCTGCTGCTGGTATTAACCAGCAGCCGATACAAATCTGAAGTACTTGAGGCCTGACCTTCAAGACACACCCCCAAATGTAACTTTACTTCAGCAGTGCTGCTGATCTCAGTAAAATTTCACGTCTCACTACAGTTAAGCACATACTTACACATTTTTAAACTGACTGCTGACACCTGTAATTTCTCTCAGGAAGTTTATTTTAGCTGAAGAAGTTTTGAGACTGGCAATTTTAATATGGCAATACTGTAAAGCCTTGTACTAAAGAATATAGGATGGTTTTATGATACAGATAATTTTTTCCAGGATTTACCCCATCCAGTGTGTTTGTATGTAAAAGTAAATTGGGAAGCAGCATCCAAAAGTTCCAGGATTTAGTAGCAAGGTTTCAGCTGCTCTGCATAAAACTGATCTGCAAAAACACTTCCAGTAGCTTTGTGTCTTGAGCTGCTTGGTGATATTGCAGGGCTCATATTTGTTTTGTGGACTAATGTCATGTCCAGTAATCGTTCAGCCTGTTTTCAGTGTACTGGACCTACCTTCAGCATGCAGTTTCCAGTTGGAAACACAAATGCATTCAGATGAAATCCTGCTCTATTTATTCCCTGACTACTTTAATGAGTTTTTGTTAGCTATATGACAGCGTAGTGTTTGTTTAAAAAAAAAAAAAAGGCAATCATAAAAATAGCACTGTCACAGGTCTGCCACAATCTATTTCTCTTCTTTCTTGTGCTTTTGCCTCTTATAGACACTCGAGATTCTAGTGTATTTTTACACCATCTAGCTCTCCTTTAGAAAGAACTGATGGTTTTACAAACCTCAGTTATTACAAAGCACTTCCCTGTTCCCTAAATCAACCCTGTTCTTAGGGCCCAGTCTGCACACTTCTTGAGCTGCTATTTCCTGCAGCTCCCCACAACTCCCAGCATGTTCTGAGGTACAGAAAGATCTTATTTCCTTTTCTTAATGTTATTCAACTAACAGTAATTCTCCAACATAGGTCAATCGTGTCCAATTAGTTTGGCTCTAGAGCTTGAGGAGAACTAGCTGAAATACTATGTGAACCAATAACAATGTTTCTTTAGGAGATTAGCAGAGAACAGTCAATTTCCTAGAGAATAAAGCTGAGCCATAAACCTCTTTTAAAGACAGTTATGAGATATTATTAAAAGTGAAATACATTCCATGGAGACACTTAACAGCAGAGCCAACCAAGAGCCTGACCAATCCAGAGGATCATTTGGAGGAAGCTGAAGCCATCATTCGGTCAAGGGAGTTGGAGAGGAATGGCTGAATGAGCAGTTCATCAAAACCCTTGCTACCTAATACATAAGCAACCTCAGTCTCATGTATCTATGAAATACTCTGAAGATGTAAGGCGGAGTGTAAATGCTGAGCTTTCTTATTTAGTAGCCCTTACAAGTGAAATGGGACCTCATTGCTCCATTTATATCCCAGATGTACCCAAGGGCCCAACTTCAAGTGAGACTTCAAGGCTACAGGCAGACATAGTCAGTATCCCAGCATATAAATATGTGATTAAACAAGTTATAAGGAGTTCTCTAGCTAACCTTTAAGTTGTCTGATCTAGTCAGATTCAGTAGTATTGAATCTCTTCTGGACTTGAAAATTAGCAAAGATTAAAGCAGATGTTTGAATATAAGCACCACATTAACTGATCTTGGATAGCTTTATGGGTACACTTTTCCTGAGCAAGTGATTGAATTAAATGGGACTAACATATACCCACACACAGAGTTAATCAATGACACTACTGCTTATAGACAAGCCTTATTCAGGCATGTTGTTCTGCTGCAGCTGAGACACTGAGAAAACAGCTCCGCTCCAGCCTTGTAGAATAACCGTAGACAGAGCTGCTTCTCTACCCAACCATTTGAAACAATCTGATATTAAAGAAAAATCAACCAAAAAGCAGTTTTAAGCTAAATCAGACCATTTTGATAGAACAGAGTTAAAGAAATGCTGCATGTGCAGTCATGTGTGTGCCTGAGTGCAGGGTTACCACTGAAGGTAGAGGGGCAGCGATTGACTTGGTGCAGGCACAGCAGTGTGTTTGATCATACTCTGTATTACTATCATCTTTTAAATTAACTGTCCAGCATCATCTCTAAAAATCAGTAAGGCACTTTTCAGCCAAGGATAGACAGATCATTGGTAAAAGCTATTCTCATGATTTAGCAGGATGGTAAATAAAATTCTATCCCCCATGAAGCCAGTGAGAAAGCTACCACCAGCTTCAGCAAAGACATCACCCACTGTTTCAATTCATTTCAGTCTAGCTGAGCGATGCAGTGATTTGCAGGACCAAGAGAAGTCAGACCAAGTTGCCTGCCATCCTGCTTTTCACAGGAGGCCTATCTTTATGTGACCAAAATAATTTTCGCCACATATTCAATTGCATCCAAAATAGTTTAAAAAAAAAAAAAATCAGCAGATTTCTACCCAAGGGGAACATGTGTGTCACACAGACCCAAGCTTTCCATGTGGTGCACATCAGAGACACTGCAGAACTAGCAGGAGTTGTGTCCTCCTCCTGCCTGGCCAGCTGAACAGTGGCTAGATCTGAAGTATCAGTGTTTACATTAATTATTACCTGCCAGGATATATTTGGCTCTCTACTAAGCCAGTCCATGAGATCAACAGATTCAACAGCTAAATGTAGCTTATAAATTATTCTTTAACTAGGCTTTTTAACAGAGTTTACAATTTTCCATAGTCTATTAAATAAACAGATAGCTAAAGGGGAAGAAAGGTTCTTTCGAATAAATTTTGCTGTACCTACTAAAAAAAATAAACCCAAACTTCCATATTTTATCCTTCAATTTGAAAAGGATGTGATAGGAAATACAATTAGCAGGTATTGTCTTTCAGCACAGCTGAAAATTAGATTACAAAAGCAATGAGCATGTATTAAATTTCTCCATCTGTAGGAACTGTTATAAATATTTACCACTTTTTTTTGCACAAGGGAATAGGCATAGCTTCAGTCATTTCAAAACCCAAGACAGCTTCTTATCAAGACAGGCTGTAAAAAAGCAAAATAAAGCAGAACACAAAGGAACATATTAAATGAAAACGTACCCATTGCTTATAGTCATCCCACTACAGAGAAGACAAAAATATTTTTGATATAACACTGTGCATTTCGCAGCCTTACCATCTATCATTCCGTTTATCTGTATCGACTTCTGTGGAGCTGTTCTTCTTTGGCTTGCAAATTTTTCACGTAAAACTTTCTAGATATCTATTTGGCCTTGTCTCTATGCACCGTACTAGAAAAGAAAGATAATTTTTTTGAAAGCTTTTTTAAAAAAGCATCGTGCAGTATAACTATAGGCCTCACTTTTTTTCAAGATAGCTATATGATTCGTAGAGCAGGAGTACAAATGTTCCAAAATTAACAGTTGCTATGATTATATACATCTGAGTCTGGACTTTAATCATGTGACTCCCACAGATACCATCCATTACATTAACAACAGAGTTCCATATTAAAATATAGCAATTGCATAGCTGGGGGCTTAGTTTCAATTTCCTGTACTATTCCAGACCAGAAACGTTTTCCTCTAATTTCACATTTAGGGTTTTGCACTGAATGTGCAAAACTGTCATCGTCATCTCCTCCACTCTTTACCCACTGTACATACCAACAGTTCCCAAATTACGAATCTTTCTCGGAGTCATCCCTAAAATAAATTAAAAAAAGCAGTGGGGAGAAGAGGGGAGAAGGATCCCCTTATTATACAGAAAAATATAGTAGTATCTTTGTCTAAGAAAAGTCTTCGCTGACAGAAATCAATACAAAGGATAAGAAATCAAGATGAGGTTTTTATTACCAGAGATAGCCTCAAGAATCACAGGGGAGAGTCTAATACACAGGCTTTACTGTAATGTATCTTATGCCCTCTAGCTGTAACAAATTATTCTGTGAATTTCTTAGAGGATTTATATGCTGCTGCTCAGTGCTCTGGGGAACATTTCATCAGTGGCATTGCTGACCTAATAACAGGGGATCTAAGTAATAGCAACTTTTATGTACGTTATGTGTTATTCCCACAGATTTGGGGATTGGTTTTCTGGAGAGAGGAGGAGGCGAGGGGTAAATGTGCTTTCATAATAGGTTTACAGTTTACTGATTAGCTTTGAATGATCTTCTTGCTCTGCCTGCTGACTTGAGTACTGTCAGAAAAAGAATTGGCCAAGCTTCATGGTGAGTGAATAAGACTCCTTCTGAAGCAGGAGGGTTCCTGCACTTTATTTATTCATTTTGAACATTCCTGACAGCCAGCCTAGGCTTTGATGCAGAGGAAAGGAGAAAGAAATAGGAAGTGATCATGTTATATTTTCCTTTTTCACAAGACTGTTTTGTTGGGCTGAGTTTACTGCCAATACGCCTGTTCATGAGGCTCCCTAGGTAGCAGGGGGTGGGGAAGGAGGAGGCAGGAAGAAGATGAATGGAGAGACAGGTTTTGCACTGAAACTCCACAGAATAGGGAAGGTATTCGTTTGTGTCAGGCACTGCCTGTATTACATTTCACACTCTGTACACACTGCGTTTTATGAAGTTAATGTTAACGTGTGTGAAAGCTGCCAGGCAATCCATCAGCAACTGAAGTCTTGCCAACAGGACAGAGACAGATGACAACTCGGCAGTGCCGAGCAGTGGCACCCCCTCCCTGTACCGCCTCAGCTCTGGTTCGAAGGAAACGTTGCTTTAAGTCCATCCAGACCTGTGTTTGTTTTTAGTCTTGTCTTGGTCATCGTACATACCCTCAAACTGCCAGAAGTGCTTTCCAAGTCACCAAGGACTATGGACTGCGGTCTCTACACCATATGGCAACAGTTCACAAAACAGCTGATAGGAAAATTGCTTAATAACCAGTTTTAATGCAATGAACATCTATGGCAGGCAGTTCTCTTGGAGAGCAAGCTCCAGTCTGGAAATCCGTGGAACACAATGAACCAGAGGCATCACCAGCTCCTTGATCACAGCCCTTGTTCCACACAATTCCCCATTGCTCGGGAAAATTCATTGCTTTCTTCCCTGCCACTCCTGCAAGGGCATTTCCCCTGTAGGAACCTACCAAAAAATCCCTCTCTGGTATCTGTTACTTTATATTCAGCACAGACAGGAGTAACTGCCCAAAGGAGCCATTTATAGATGGGTGATGAACCTCTCTTTCACCTAATCTAAATTGTCATCACTTGTTTTCCCTGTCATCATTAAAGGATTGTCACACACTCACAAGCCACTTGTATGTGACATTCCACTTGGGAGCAAAAATTACCAGCCAGAAGCACCTGCAAGCTCAACGCAAAAATCAGGGTGTTCTGCAAGTGGGGATAAATAAGGGGTTCTCTGCAAATTCCACCAGGTAAGGAAAAGCTGAACTAAATTAGAAAGAGGTCTATATCTGCACCACAGTTTTCTCCTGTCCTTACCTGTTCACTGTAGTTGAATATGTCTTCTCTTGCTCACTTATATTTTGTGCACCGAAAGCCAAAATTCTTCAACCAAAATTCTTCAACCAAAATTCTTCAAATTCACAAACCAAATTCTTCAGGAAATAGCATAAAACTAGTAGAAGCTTCTTCTGAATCATCCTGCAGCCACGCTGGGTCGGATATAGTCTCTGAGTCTTCTCATTATCCTCAAGAGAGTAAAGACAAGCTCTGAATTTTGGGGATGAAGCTCTGAAGGAGGATGGCACGGGCTTGGGTGTCCTCCTCTGCCCAGATACTTTGTCTTCCTGCAAAACTACAGAAATATTAATAAACACACTGAGTGGGCGCCTTTTCTGAGTGTTGGCTGATTAATAAACCTTCTATGTTGTTCTTTCATCAGGCTTGCTGTAAACAAGAAAGCAAGCTCAGGAAAAGCTGAAAAATAGTATTTTATTTTATTTTAGAAGAAAAAAAAAAAAAGAAAGCCAAAATATCTCTTTCACAAAGGATATATTCCCATTGGTCTCTAAATCAACTGACATAGAATAGTTCATACATTTCACATTGGGACAAGACCTGTCTTTTACAAAACCTCCAAGAAAGGGATAGAAGAGACAATGTCTGTTTTCTCTATCAATAGTTTCACCTCTGTTTTTTTGACAGAGCTGACAACTTCAGATTTTCCAAAGGCAGTAATCTTTGTATCATAATGAGTGCTGGTACAAAGTGCTCTCTGAATGCCTTTCTCCTATGCCAAAAGGCCATTCTGCAGGAACAGCTTACATTTAACATCAGTCTTCCTGAACGTGGCTCAGCCTGCTCCCAGATGCCTGCCTGTACCTTGTGTAGGCAGTCAAAGCTAGCTTCAGAATCCAACAGGAGCAACACAGCCACGCCAGCGTGTAGCTCTGACAGCAAAACCTGTCCAGGGCCCTGCATAAATATTCTGGCAGCCAGACCATGCTGAGCTCCTCGCTGCAAGCAGCCATGCCACTGAGTCTGAGACCGTTAGTTTAAAGTACATCTGTGGGAACTAAAATCCTGCCTTTGGGCTCCCGGGTGAGACAACCTCCAAGACTGATTAATTAACATAATTAGGAGCTGTAAACATTAATGGGTAATGTTCAAGCCTTTCCTAACACATTCTTAAAGCTTCCACTGAGTAGTTATCTATTGACTAATTTTGGCAGACATCTTTACGGCTGGAGGGAGCAAGGGAATGGAATGCAAATGCATCACTGGCTTACCAGAGGAGTACCAGAGCAAACAGCCCAGTGGATTTCTTTGAACAGAGAGAAAATAAGTTATCATAAACAAGAGGATTGTTTGTGTATGGTGGGGAGGAGTGGAGCCCACAGTTCTGCAACCTGTTTTCCCATTGATTGGAATCAACTATCTGGCTTTGACAGCTATTTAAAAAAAACCACAAAACTTCAGTCCTCCTTTCTTGCTTATAAGACCACCACATTGTCCTCTTTTCAAAGAGTGAACCCCTCTAATTCCAAAGGAGGGACAACTGTTATTAAGTCCGTCTGCAGTTAATCTACTTTATTGGGTGTCCATGGATTTACAGGAGGTAGGGGACACCTCTGGAAGCTTCTGTGCAGTGCCAGAAGTTGCCTATTTCGGTGCATGCTCAGAATTTACGAGTGTGCTGACATTAATGGAGGCGGCTTGATGGCTTTTGGGGGGATCAGCCGGAAGCCCCTGTATTCATATATTTGTCATACTTGGTGAAACACAGATAAATCTCGGTGGCAGGTATCTGAAACAGTAAGACCAGTTGAACCCTGGTGTCAGGCCTCCAGAGAGGCATTGATAACATCACTAGTTCTGCTTTCTAAATCACCACAAACCCTGAAATATGTTGCTTTTCCAGTTTTGTAAGGCTCCTTGAATTTACACTTCAATTTATGATTGCCACCTCTATACCATGATTAAAAACATATGCAAAGGACTTGGCTCATAATCCTTAATTTTGCTCACTGAACTATCAAAAGTTTGAAATAATTACAGAACACAAAGAAGATTCTTAAAATATCTCAGGTGCAAATCAAGATTCCCAAGGGGTTTTCAACATAAGTCATCCTTGTGAGCTATGATTTCGTTGCGAAGTGCACCAACACTGCACATAAGCACATACTCACAAGCTTTCCAAATGCTACTATGCCCTTCCAGGTAGACATTCAGATATCTTAAATCACAAAGTTGTTAGTATTCTTCCCTGAACGATCATAGAATCATAGAATGGTTTAGGTTGGAAGGGATCTTAAAGATCATCTGGTTCCAAACCCCCTGCCACAGGTAGGGACACATGCCATTATACCAGGTTGCTCTAAGCCCAATCCAGCCTGGCCCAAAACACTTCTAGGACCTTGCACTTGGCCTTGTTGAATTTCATGAGGTTTGCACAGGCCCACCTCTCAAGCCTGTCCAGGTCCCTCTAGACGGTATCCCTTCCCCAGTGTGTTGGCCACACCACACAGCTTGGTGTTGTCAGTAAAATTGTTGAGGGTGCACTCAATCCCACTGTTCATCTCACCAACCAATATGTTAAAGAGTGCCAGTCCCAATACCAACCTCTGAGGAACGCCACTGGTCACTGCTTGCCACTTTGACATCAAGCCATTGACCGCAACTCTTTGAGTGCGGCAATACAGCAAGTTCCTTATCTATCAAGTGGACCATCCATCAAATCCATGTCTCTCCAATTTAGAGACAAGGATGTCATGTGGGACAGTGTCAAATGCTTTGTACAAGTCCAAATAGATGACATCAGTTGCTCTTCCCTTGTCTACTGATGCTGTAACACTGTCATAGAGGGCCACCAAATTTGTCAGGCATGATTTTCCCTTAGTGAAGCCATGTTGGCTGTCACCAATCACCTCCTTATCTTCCATGTGCTTTAGCATGGTTTCCAGGAGGATCTGCTCCATGATCTTGCCAAGCACAGCAGTGAGAGCAACTGTCCTGTAGTTCCCTAGGTCTTCCTTTTTTCCCTTTTTAAAATAAGGGTTACATTTCCCCTTTTCCAGTCAGTGGGAACTTCACCTGACTACCATCACTTCTCCGGTATGATGGATAGTGGCTTAGCAACTCCATCTGCCAGTTCCCTCACGAGAATGGTCCCGAACCCAATCTTTTTCTGCAGTAGACGGTTCTTCGTTCTCCCAGTCACTGCCTTTGCCTTCTGCAACTTGGGTGGTATGGCTAGAGGCCTTACCAGTGAAGACTGAGGCAAAAGAGTAGTTGAGTACCTCAGCCTTCTTCATATCCTGGGAATGATCCTTGATTGTTTGCTTACTGACTTGCTGTTACTGAAAACAGGGTCAAATCCTGATACAGTAACTTTAACTTTTAACACAGCTAAGTCCTTATTCTAAGCAGACTCCCGTCAACTTCCAGGGGATTCATGGTTCACTGTTGTTTGTGATCAAGTTTATCAATATCAGGGCTTTTTCAAAGGTGTTACAGGCAGGCAGAGGCACATACTCTTGCTCCCCAAGGACTTGCTATCCAAACGGTTCACCACCAATGCAAGACCAGGGAAAACTAACCAAGTCCCTTGGCACTTTGGGCTTTTCTGCCGAAAGGCTCAATCATAGGCTTTCTGCCTGTGATGGGGCTTTTCCTCAGCATCTTGTAGGAACGTTCAGGACTTCAAGCATCTGCAAGCACATATTCATCTTTTCATCAGGCATGATTTGCATTGCACACCTCTTGCCATGCTTGCATACAAATTATGCATTAGTGACATTAAAAGCTCATTCAGATCTGAACAGTCACACATTAGTGAAGCCATAATAATGAGCATGGTTCTTCTTCAGACCAGTCCCTCCTCCTCCACTTTTCTTTTTGACCTGCTTGCTTCTAAATAACTTTGCCCAGAAAGACTTAACCTTTTCCCCATCCCATTTCACAGTCCCAGTTTCTGTCTCTGCAGTTTTCAACTATGAAGCTCTAACCACTCCAGTGACCGTAGACCAAAGGCAAGTTGCAACTCCTTGTTCTAAGTCTTGGAAACAAAAGGGTGGATCCAATTAGACATTCTCACTTATTTCGTACAAGCAAAATTATGTCTTTACCTAGTCTCCACCTTGGCAAAACCTGAATCACATGGGCCAGTATTTTCAAACTATACATCATAAGTTGAATACTGAACATCTAAACTTTCAGCCCAAATGGTTAATACCTTGACAAACCCATGATCAACTGTGAAACAGAGCTTTGTAATGGATACCGTCAAGCAGTGGCACTAGGGAAGTGCTAAAACCAGAACTGGAAAATCAGTACGGCTGTTTTGGTGCTGTCAGTTCTGCCCAGTGCACTGCAGAGTGTGCACAGCTGTTCGTGCAAGACAAGAGCCAGGATAAGGTTAATTACCAGAGGTTAGAATGCAAGAGGAACAACAGCATGCTGATACATGAGCACACAAGAGACATCCCCTGTGCCCCAGATACGGCAGCAATAGATGAGAGGAAGCTAGTCTTGCACCACCTTCTCTCCGCTAAGTGCTGCCAGTGACTGAGCTTTCTGAGTGCCATTTTTGGTGCATAACTTTTCCAAATGCTTTACTGGGATCCATAGCCTCCCCATTACATGCCCAGTTTCAGCAAGTAAGGCAGTGTGGAAAGAGCCATAAGTGTAGTTCTACACGTACAAACGGGATGCCTCTTTATTCTCTCTCTTTCTTTCTTAAGAGCACAGTGTAACATAGGAGTAAAATGGATGCAATGAGCAAAGCCAAAGTAATCACAGAATCATTTAGGTTAGAAAAGACCTTTAAGATAATCAAGTCCAATCATTATAAGCCCCAGTGTGCGTATTTGGTGGTACAGCTGCTGATCAACAAGGAAAAATTAGAAGACCTTGTCTTAACACAAGCAAGTTGCTCTGTCCTGTCCTGATAGTTGTTTCTAGCCCTGTTCTTACAGACATACTCATCCTGAGCACTATTCCATAGGATGACTTCCTGACTTCATTTGCTTTCAACTTTTTGATTTGTAGCACTACAGAAGTAACATGGACAAATTCAGGTGAGATCCCCTTTTGTACCTCCCTGAAAGGGCTGAAAGTGACTTACAGTCCATTGACCTTGAGTCTAAGCCTCCTGCTTCGCATTAAAGCTCCTAAAAATATTCGCTCCTTTTTATGTCTAGAAGTCTGGAATCAGCTGAAATAAATAGCATTACTCTGAGTTGGTCCCATTTGCAAATAAGAAAAAAAATCTTGTAACTAATTAGTTCATTTTCCTAAAGTACTCATACCCATCTACAGTAATACTTAGGAATTAAAAGTCTGGAAATGACAAGCGTTACCAACATAATGCAACAAACCCGCCACTGATATTCTCTCAAGGACACTTCCCAAACATTAGATTTATTTGTTGTCATAGATACTCACACAGACACAAACATCAATTACATTCAGGGACTCGCCAGCAGCTTATTATAATACAGCTCTACATGTTTTAAGGACTGAATCGGGCTTTTTCTGGAAAATGCTGCAGTAGTGTGCCCTGTTCAACAGATGTGTTAGGTTGCAATTCTCCCACACAGCCCTTACTTTATTCCTTTCTCAAGCTGAGTCCTAATACAGCAGACAGGATTTCTGAAGGCAGGAACAGACAAATGGGGTGTTTAACACTGATAACTAAGACTTCATCTCAGAACTGGTTCCTGTTCCAGTAATCCAGCTCAATACATACCTTGGCCCAGTGGGGTCCACTCTGCCATCTGATCTATTTTTGGTTTGACCAGCGTAGCATAGTCCTAACCAATAAGAAAGGAAGAAGGGAATGAATCCCAAGGGGAAGAGGAAGAGACCTAATCCAGATATTTTTTTCTCTCCACTGTGATAGGGAGAGGTATCTTCTCTAGCAATTAATGCGGAGCAGATGGGAGAACCAATTTTCCCACTTCGCCATTTCCAACAGCAAAGTGAATGAAGATCTGCTGGGAGACAGGAACAAGAAACAGGCACAGAAAAAAGAGAGTCGGGAGTCCCACTGATGCCTGGTGGAAGGACAGAGAGGCACTGAAGAGCCACTGGCTGGCAGAGGAGAGGTGTTTGAGGGATATTCTGGGAAGAGAAAGACTAAGGAAAAGCTTAGAAGTAAGGAGAATAAAAAGGAATATGAAGCACAGAGCAGTGGCCCCCAAGCTACAGCCCTTGGTCCACAGAACGATTTCTTTGGAGAAGGGAGCAGAGGAGGTAGAAAAGACATTTTCAGCCTTGGCTCTGTAGAATGCAAAGAAGAAAGGAGGCAAGTGGGGAAAAAAGAAACATGGCATGGACTGACACAAGCAGAGCAAAGGCGTAGTAGAAACAGTCATGAGGAGCTGGAGAGGCATAATCAGAAGAGGGATGAAAGAAGCATATAACTGGAAAAAACCTCCTATCAGTCACCAATTTGAAATACAGGGACAGTTAGAACCAAAGACTAATAGAAAATATCCTGTCCAATGCAAATTCAAAAGAACGGTCCTCAAACACGTATGCCAGCAAGCAAGCTCAGGTGGATATATTAAAAGAAGACTTGATTTTTCAGGAAGTCAGATTTGACTACAGAGATGATGAAGGCATGGAAGTTATGGCTGGGAATGTGGTTGTGAATGACAGCCTGTTATTCTTTCTCACAAGACAAAAGAGGGATATATTTAATTCTGAAATACAGTTTCACTGTTTTCACCGGTAGTGGGTTTTTTTGAGTTTACGTACTGGGACTGCAGCAGCAGAGTGTCTGATGGAATATAAAGCTGATTCAGGACATTGCAGCTTCAACATGCTGACATGTTTATTTGATAAATTGTTGACAAGTTACTGAAGTACTGAATTCCAAGTGAATTCCAAACCCAGGAGGACTTGCATCATCTAGCACAGAAAATTCAGGCTTACACTGGAAACTGGTATAATATCTACCACACTGCAGGCAGCGCTTCCCTCCAGTCTCATTTCTCCTTGCCCTCCCTCACCTGTACCTTGGGCAAAACAGCTCATCTCTTTCTGAGTCAAATATGAAATACACAATTAGACTCAGCTGCCGTAATGTACCACTAAGGTTGAGAGCGCAGCTTCAGTGAAAGCAGGTTCTTAGGTGGTTAATAAAATATCCAGAGGCATTTAAATAGAATGAGTTTAAGCCCTTCCATATGGGGCATAAGTCAAATTCCAGTAGTGGTGAGGAGAAAAGATGAGGAGTTGAGGGGAAAGAAGGACATAGGCAGCAGAAGCACGTTATCCCATCAGCCTCTAGATCTCCATGGCGGACTAGCTGGCACAGGTAACAGCAGTACACTGACTGCAATAGCAGGGTTGGCGAGCATGTCAAGGGCACATGAGGCAAGACATCTTTTTTCTGATTATTTCCCTTGAGAGCACCAAACTCTCCCTTTGCTAGGTGGGCAGTGTGCTGCTTGGTTGGCAAGCATCTAGGTAAACTCCTCCCATTGCAAAGTTAGCACTGAAGTTGGTCCATCCAAATCCTATATTGAATTGAATCTTGACTTAACACTGAAAAGGTCTTAAGGTAGTATTTCTGTGGGCAGACCAAGAACTTGCCTGAAACCTGAGTCTCATTCACTCCTTCCAGAGTCAATGTGTTTCAGTTTTACTGAGAATTTCAGCACAGGAGAGATTAGTCAGACTCCATCAAGCAGGTTGTTTTTATTATCCAGGTCAGAGTCCAGGGCTTTTAAGTCATGCTGCATTTCAGTCCTGTGCAGATAGAACAGGAAATCTAATTATTTATAGTAATTTACTTTAAACACACCCAGCTAATAGCATCATAAACTAGCTATGTTTTGTCTGCTGCATCAGGCATCCTTAGGACTTATGCAAAAGCGGTATTAAGAGTTACCATCCTAGATTGAATAAAAGACATTTAACAGTGCATAGTTCTTGTTAGGCTCTACTTGTACAAAATAACTGTATCAACATAGTACCATTCAGTAAGATACCATGCCAAATACAATATTGTTTGACTTAGGCAAAGAGTGCAGAACCATAAAAGAGCTGTTTCAGTATTTACCAAGATATTTATGTAATACCAGAAAACTGCATTACCCTTAACTAAAATCCGTTCAAATACTCCTCCCTCTCTTTTTAGAGCATCTTACTGACACAGTAATCCTTTCGTGGCTTGGAAAGGAAGTTTACTCTCTTGTTTTGTATTCCGCATCACACGGGGAGACTGGCTCTTTCCTGCAGATTTTTCTGGAAAGCGTCTAATCCAGCAACTAATTTTGAAGATATTGGTTTAAAGCATGGCTGTAAGTTAAAGGCTGCAGTCTGTGTAGCTGCAGGAGTCCTCAAAGTGTTCCAAGTCAAAATACAATTGCTCCGAGGGAGCAAATTCCAGAGCCGGAGATCTGCCATCTTTCATAATGCATACATGTGCTTCCCATCATTGGCTCAACTCTGATAGCTGCTGCAGAGGGGGTAACGCTATGCCCAAAATATCGTTTCACCTTCATTCTCTTCTGGGAAATCATGTGTAATGCATAGTTTTATTCTTTATGTATTACAAGGTTTGCAATTGCGGGAGGCCTGGGAACTAGTGGGAGCGAAGGTGGGAGCAGTTGATTGTAGCCTCTCCCACGTATGTGACTGTATTTCATTCCTGTCCAAGCCTAATCTTTACATTCTTTGCCCCGGGGATCTCTGCTATCCTATAATAAGGCTGTTCCAGACAACTGATCCTCTATATAGGCCTATGAAGCAATACATTTATATCTTCAGTACTGAAAAAAATACAAGAGAGCCCTAAAATTTAGTAAGTGACTAAACCTGCCCTTCAAGTCTCAACTTTCAAATTACACTTCTCGCACCAATTTACCTGTTATGTCACTTTGGTAGAAGGAAATGACCGATGTTTGGGCACTTTGCTTCTACCAAGAGTGCGCTGCCAGTCCAGTTCCAAATTCTCAGAGGAAATCCCCAAGCCTGTCCCTGGGTCTCCAGCCAGGTGTCCGCCTCTTCTGCCACGTGCATGGCAACTCTCTTCAGCACCGGCCTCATCTAGCAAAGAGATGCTCAGAAGACACATTACTGAGCCATCATGTAACCAAACAATAATTAAAACCCCTCCATTGTGTACTTATAATTGATTAAATTTGAGTGCATCCCAGTCAGTGGCATGTGAGGAAGAATTAAGTCATTCGGAGAGGCAATGCCAAAGTTCTACAAAAGGCATTCGCTTCTTTATCAGTCTCTAAGATTGTCCATATTTTCAGCCAATTTAAGGAGACTACAGAATATACACGAGATATACCAAACAAGTATAAAAATACAGCATTCCAGTTTTTCTTTCACAAAGCTAAAAGGTGAGGGTTAATGAACTTGGCATCTCTAGGCATTACAATGTGTTTCTTAGACTGCAGATACGATTGGGTTTTTCAATTAACGTTGTTGATAAATGGACGCTCTTAATACTAGCCCGAGAATGGCTTCTGATAGAGGTCATCTCAAGTGTTTCTCCTTGTCTTTTCTCACACTTTTTTAAATTGCCAAAGCAGAGGTTCTAAATTCTTTTTCTTGCTACTCAGCTATTTGGTTGTTAGCACTGACCAGGAGTCTGTAAACATCTCTAACCTTATATAAAGCTTGTCTGCACTATCCTTCAATATGAACCTCAGTTTTTTCATGGTTTTACACTCTGTGTACACCTGATTGTGATTTATTCAAATAGGGCTGCACAAGCCAGTTGGAATGAACATTGAAAAATCAAGCACTGTGACTGCTTTCATATGCATGAAATTGCCTCAGATTTATCATTAAATAGTTCATTCGAACACTCATGCAAGCCACAGAGAACCAGATCTCTTGAATGGGACAAGAATGTTAGCAGCAGCGAAATAGAGAGCAGCATATTTGGTTGCCTTCTTTAAAACTTAGGAACATACTATGTGCTTCTCATTCCCCACTGAAGTTTTTCTTCCTCATCACAAGTACTTTTCAAGGAAGTGCAGTCTTAACTTCAAGTAGTGCCATTAGCACAGCACTACAATATCAGTCTTAAGTGAAGTAGCAAGCCACTCTCCCAAGCAGTAATGTGATGCCTGACAGATGCTGATTACACATTGTCCTTTACAAATGCTTAAAGTCAAATCATGGGCAGGCAGCAGGTCAGAGGCACAATGATCCATGAACGGGACAGCCGTGATATAGTGGGTTGAAGAGGACAGTATGCACATACAGATCATTTTAATCCAGGGAGGCAAAAAACAAGGCAAGTTTAAGTTATGCCAAACTGGACTGCATTTCTGCATTGGTACCATAGACATGAGACAGACTGCGAGATCTAGCTACTGAAATGTGTCTGATGCCACCTTCACTGTCACCTCAGATTTACCCGTCACATTCACACTGAAGGGATACAAGCAGTTACAAACCAGATAAAAATCCCATCGATTTACTACAGTTGCATCAGGTAGGCTGGGTTGTTTTAACCACTAACACAAAAGGCTATGTATTACTCTCATGTGCCATGCTGTATTTATTCCAGTATTTAAATAAGGGTAGATCAAAGCACAAAGCTTCTCTGTTCATTTTCAGACTCGTAGTTCCCAATTTTCTGGACACATATAAAGGGTGCATATGCTGCATAGCACATGTAGGGAGTTTGACGTGCCCCAAGTGCGTTGAATTTATTATGCATGCACACAACTATCCATCCAGCATATGAGCAATAGGTTCAGGGAGAGCGCAGTCATTTCAGAGAGTTTTTAATCAGCTAATACCGCTAATACCCTTGAAATACATCAAGTACCTTTCACAGTCAGGTGGTGGCAGAAGAAATACAGCATATGCAAAACTGTTTCAGAACAAGGAGGAGGACAAAGTCCTGAGACAGCTGACAGAGCTTGGGTGCAAGTGGCACTTTTCCAGGTGGGCGACCTGTCCAGGGCACCATTTCTTAACCCTCCCCAAAGCTTTATCTTCAGCTTAAAGTGACTGTCCATGGCAAAACAATTTAAAGCAGCCATGCCCAGTTTACAGCCTTCTTTCCCTTCCAGAAATGCATTTTGTTTTGCTAACACCTTGACTTCTAAGAAACAAAAGTGATTGCTTGAATTGCTCATAAACAAATCCAATAAGACAAAATGCTCTCTATACTCCATTTCACTCCAAATCACAAAGAAACTTGTGATGTTGGAGAGCAAGTTATTTTTTTTGGCTGGCCTTGCTATGAAAAAAATCACATGCTTTATTTTCCTCTTTACAGAATTCATATTGTGTTAATAAAGCGCTGTTGATTCCCTCTGGCTGACTCTGCAGGAAAGCTATTCTCGCAAAGCTTCTAGTCTGAGTTAAAAGTAATCTTGCTTAAAACTGGCCATAATTGTTTCAGTCTCTTAAGTTTAATACTAAGCACAGGAAATATTGCCAATTTGAGTCAGGATCTGGCATTCAGTGAAGGCAGGATAAGCTGACCAAAGGTAAGGACTTCAGTAAATGCAAGGGGAATTTGACCTGGCGTTTCTTTGAGCCAGCTTCTGTATTGTTGACCTTGCTCTAAAGAAAATGGAAAGATACAAGAAAATCCAAACAGATGACAATTTAATGAGAGTTACGCACTCCAGAGTACTCATTACTCCATCAGCCAAGTCCCCCAGACGGTAGTGCTGGGCCCTGAGGGGAGTTCTTCCTCCGCAGGAAGGATTGCTCAACCCATTCTGCTTACAGCCTGGTTGACAGGATCACATTCCTCAAAAGGCTGTAGACAGTCAACAGGAAGCTGACACTGGAAATAAGCCTGGGGACAGTCTGACTGTGAAAGAGGGGGAGCAGCCTTTCACCTTTTGAGACAGCCCCTTGAGGAAGATAGCCTGCTTCACGGCTCTGGTAAACACAGGACGATGAACAAGTCCAAAAGAAAAGGAAAGGCACTCAAAGAATTGTAGACCTAGAAAACAAAACATGGGTACAGTGTTGGATGTCAGTGTCTGCTCTGTAGCTTTTGGAGCAAAAAGGCAGGATTTCTCGTTCCCTTGGAGCTGTTTCTGGTAAGTACGATTTTACCCCAACACAAGTACATACAGTCAATTTGATTAATTCCTCGCCAACAAGGCAGTTACTGGTAGGCCTGTCATGGCCAACAACAGAAATGCTGCAGACCAGAGACTGCTGTGTGACACCATGACTTGCCCTGCTCCTAGCTCAGAAACCATTCCCTTCAAGGGCAGGAATGGGACATCAGGTGTCCTTGGGTCTACCAGGAGATGACTTCACTGTTACTGCAGAGCGCCTCACACCAGGCTTACCAGCAGCTCTTCCCAAGACTGTTCTGCGTTGCAGAAGTCAAGGCAAAAAAAAAAATAAATAACCTCATAGGAATCTGCTTTCCAGTCCCTCTAATCTTATTTCCGTTTCCATTCCATGCTGGGTAAATTTAATACTCATCTTCTCTAGGTTTGTCTAAGCTTTCAGTGTGGGTTGGATGTTATTAGCTCTTGCAATGGAGTTTAGTTACGTAGGTCAGGATGTGATTTTTCCCAATCCTGAGTTAATTCAGATTTGAGCCCCGAGAAAACTTTTGGCAATATTTTTGTGGGTAGGGAGGGACATGCAAAATCAAAGCACCAGAACATTTTGAGAGTGTTGAAATTGCCAAATTTTNTTTTTTCTTTTTTTTTTTTTTTTTAATTTAAGCAAATCCTGGAACTGTAAAATAAATCTTTTTTGTTTCTCCTTGCCATTATTCATGGCAGTATTGCCTTTTATTTTCATTCAAAAACTTAACAGTAATTTACAGTGCTACCTTCCCACATCTCTGATTCAACTCAAGGAGAAAAGCCCATTGCCATTTTAAACTAGGAATAATTTGTCAGAATTTTAAAGGTACCAGTAGGTCAAAAAAATCCTTTTCCCCTATGGTTTACAGCAGGAAGCAGGATAACCAGGAGTCCTGGCAGAGAAAGCTCATGCCCAAGTCTGTCTGAAGGAGAACAGAGACTCCTTTTTTCCCAATATACCAATTATCAATTTTGTTATCCTTAAAAGACCAGGAGTATCCTTGAAAAGGTAGAATAACTTTATGACAAAGCAGAACAGACTATTTCACTCCAAGAATTCAAGGAGCTTAAGAGCAACTCTACAGGGCAGCCAAAGGTCTACCTTTCCTGGCCAACAATACTACATGTAATAAAACTATCAGAGAGAATTACCACATTCAGGTCTATCCCCTCCAACAACTGTTCCCAACTATTACTTGGCTTTGAAGCTCACTTCTACCATTTCAGATCTAAGGCAGACACTGGGTACCCAAAAGGCCGTCTATTGTTTCTAATCACGATGGTTACTGTAATAAAGGATATCACCTTTCCCCACAAACCTTTCACACTCATTCCTCCATGGGAATGTTTCTTCTTGCACGTTGTTGGCCTCACAACACTTGATCTTAAATTTTTAAAGCCAAAGATTTACCCAGCACAACAGAGTTTCCAATCCTCCAAACACTTCTCCCTGCAATTCACTCCCCTGAATTACTGCGTGCATAATGATCACACATACAAACAAACACTTGGGGGATCAGGACCTTAGAGAAAACACAAGTTGTAATATGGTTGTGTCCAAACCCATTAAAGATGACAAGAAGCCTGTAGAAATTAATCTTGCTTTATAAATAATCCTGTATTTGCGTAGATTATTTTTTCTGGAAGTGATTTTCAAAGAGCTAAAGAAAGCACACACACAAAAGGAAAAAAATGCCACAGCAAAGACACCTAAAAGAAACCAACACTGCTGTTTAAGTAGTTTGAGAGAACCCATATCAGGTGGAATTACAGAAATAGGCAAGAACTACAAAACAATGAGGGATTTATTTCTTTAAAAGGTGTCGTGTCCCCCCCCCACTTTGTTTTTGTTCCTTTTCTGCGCAGAACACTCTGCTTTCCCTCCGCCTGGAGCGTACAGCCATCATTCATGCCTTGTCTTCTGCACATAGCCCACATCCTTTCTTACCCTGAAAAGAGTTAAATGCTCTTTTTCCTCCAAAGAACAATTTTTTATTTTTCCTGACAAGGCTTTTTATGCAATTAGCTAGAGAAGCCATGTCCAAAAAGAAAGAATAACACATGTAAAATCATGCCAGAGAACAGAGTAGGTAGTAACTTGTTGAGTCTATTACCAGATAAAATGTTTAAATCAATGGTGTGTTCTCATAAATCAACAGCCGTATTTAGCCTTAACTATAACCATCCCTGAGCAATATGGAATAGAGAGAAAACACTTCAGAAGCAAATGGTGATGCTCTTGAAATGAAGAGGGGAGGAAGCAGGAGATGAGACAAGCACAGGGTAGAATCGTCTCCCAGACAAGGAGTTTATTTTATAGGTCAAAATTGAGGTGCCACAGCATTCAGGGCTGAGCAGAGATTTAGCAGAGGCTGCCAATCACACTGATTCATACCAAGTTCTGGTTGTGATTTGGAGATGTTAAAGAACCGTTCGAACCTAGTTAAAACTTAGACATTTATATGGGTTGTGTGCTAAAAAAATTGAGACCAAAAGAGTGAGAACTCCATGCTACACGTTTGGAGACAAAAGAGTTTGCATTACAGACCATAAAAGATCATTCATTTTCAATTACACTTGACAGATCTAAGTTATTATAAGAGAAATAGGTTTGGAAAGGGGGTGAGCAGTAACGGTAGACCAGAGAACAGAATGTGACTTGAGAAATGGCACAAAAATCTCCTCCTTTTCTTTTTTAGCTCTGAGTGGAAGATTGTCTCTTTTCACTCCACCATCTTTGTTCATCCCCTTACCCTTCCGGTTGAGCTGGTTTGATTCAGATTTAGGGCCCCCATTCATTCCAATTAGATGGCTTTTCTGTAAAGCTGTTTACCAAACCCATGCTATGCTCCCATTGACAGGATTTCACTGCTTTCCAGAAAAGTAATGGATTTCTCAGACACCACAGTTTCTAAAGATCCCTTCTTCAGCAATGTCCTCTGCAGCACAGAAGCATTTATTAGTTCTGTTAAAGCAGTGGCTCTGACCCAAAGAGAGATATTTTGCCTACTGCGAACTCTGGCACTCCTCAGTTTGACTTGCAGCAGCGCAAGCAAAGCTCCCAAACACAACTTTCTGGTCAGTGGCCTGTGAATACACAACAGGGAGCAGGTCACCTACAATAACTATCCTCAGCTCCTTGCTTGCAGAATGGGAAGCAGCAGGCCTTGGGGTCCCTAGTCTATAAGGGCTTCCCGAGCTGACTGATGAAGTTTGTCTCACCAGGTGGAGGTTTCTTCCTAGCCCTGCCCTTCCGTCTCACCTTATTTGCTTTCATGCAGCCACCAAGTCCAGTCCTACCAAAGAGCCATACTTTTCACAAATTTCATTTGTTCGTTTAGGCGAACAGTTTTACTAGAACTGCATCCTCCATATGAAATACAATAGAATTTGCTTCTACTTTTGCTTGCAGTCCTTAACACATTGCCAGCACTCCCACTGAAGCAGTCATGTTGAAAATAAAAGTTGCTTCTTCCAGTTCTGGCATTTGCACATTTTTATGAGATGCTGGAAAAGCACAATTGGATATTTTTTTCCCTGCAAACGTTCAGACAATAATCAGTAACAGATTCATTGAGTTTTGACTTGCCTCAGAACCAGGTGTTTCTGACATGTACCATGTCTCTCAAATATATCACACACTTCAATGCTCTTCTTATCAAGAGCTTAAGCTTTTCACATTCTCCTATCCCCATCAACATGCAACAAGACTTTCAGACTTTCCTGACCACCAGTTCAGTTTTTGCATAGTGCTCCCTTTTCAGTGACATGCAAAGAAAGCATAAGGGTATGTGAACTTTGTGGGTAATCTGTCAGCTAGATATAGTGCCTTATGTGCAAAGAAAGTGTCAAGGTACTATGAATATCGAAAGTAAATGCTGGGCAGATTAGAGAAAACGTAGACCACGTCGTTTTCTTTTTTCACACAACCAAGAGAGCAATCTAAAAAAACACCAGTCGCAAATTCACACTCAATGATCACTAATGAGCTAAAGACTTACAGTGACTGTATTTGCAACTCAACTTTTAGAGTCAACGAACAATGCAGGTGCAGACATAATGCTCTTCTACGCCCCAGTTAGTTTTCAGGCTGCTTGCTGACTATGGGAACCTCTGCAGCTCCACCTTCTGTAAGTCTTGGTTTACAGCATGGTTGTGCCATTAGTGCCACACAAGTGGAACCATGGATATCCACCATAAAGCTCTCCCATACAATTCAGCAGAACAAAAGACTATGCTAGGCTCGAGATAGGATCAAGTCCTTACATCATCTAGATTAATTTTCTTTTAGTATTATTGCCTTAGAACTGGCTCTCATCATGAATACTTCATTGTTTCTAGGAAGTTTCAAAAGGGAAGGGCAGTTTTAAATTATTTGAACAAATTTGAACCGTAAAGCAAACTCAAAAGCATTCTGCATATTTGGAAGAGCCTCCTAATTCAAGAGCTGTTCCGTATTCAATGTGGGACTTTCCTTGTGGAACCCTCTTGAGCCACAGATGACATGTAGCATATCTGATGGAACAAAGATACAGGAATACCTGTGGCTGCTTGTGGAGTGCATGCTGGCTGCTCATTTTATCCTGATGTTTTGTCATTATCAACAGCTATAAAACAAGCTTATACAAAATAGCTTAGGTCCAGTTGAATCCAAATTAGCACCTTATGACAAATGCATGAGACAACCCTTTGTGATGCATGTGAGTAAAATGCTGCCAGAAAGTGAATGAGGAATGAAAATTGAGATTCATTACATTTAAAATGGACTTTTGGCCAGGAAGATCAATGACTGCATTCTTCTGTGCAGTTTTGCAGGCCAAATGAATCCCTGGTTTAACCTCTGAACTCAGAGGGTTTCAGAAAGAGAGGAATTTGTCTATAAAGGTCATGCATATACACGCTTTGCAGGCATTACAAGATTGAAGTTGTAGTCATTTAAACCTGGAAGAGAAAGAGGAAAACCCACAAGAGGTCAGATAAGGAGAAAAAGACTTAAGAATACTGCTCCCTGACCATCAGACAGCAATTGATATGCTAAACAACAGTATACAGGAAAGGATGAAGTCCAGAAAGAAAAAAAACAGATGTCCCTGAAGAATTAACTCAACTGAAAAGTGTGGTCGCTGCCTGCTCACAGGGTCACTGGTGGCCCTGGGAACTTACATTCTGCATTGCCCTCAGCTGAAGACCCAGTCCCGGGACAGCTGACTGGTTAGTAAATGGCTGACACTTTTCTTCCACTTGCGCAAAGAGACTGGATTTACCTTCTCTTCACCTCAAGCTATTTTTCAACATAAGCACTTGCTGTAGCTGCTACAAAAAGATGGGATAAGCCATGTCATCCTAAACAGCTGCACCAGCTATGAGCAGAAGAATCATGCAGAAAACACAGATTATAAACAAACTGGAACACACTTCCAAATTTGAGAATTTGATAGAATTTCTGCAGTGCTCAGATATACTCTCATCATACATACCCAAAGGGTAAATCTCCCAGAGCTATAAATTATTTAAAAGTGAAAAGCTAATACAAATACCAAATGTAACACTACTAAATGTTGAAAGCTGGCACTGATACCCCATTCAGTGGGCAGTGGACTCCAAACTGATTCTTCACCTGCAGTGCATATTGCCTTTCGCTCCTCCCAGCTGGCATTAGTAAAGTAGCAACAGCCTTTTGAGAAATTTGTTGCTGTAAGCGAGACTTGTAGCAGCATTTAAAACAAGATTGCATTCAACATAAAATTGAGCTATTTTCTAGTTTTATACTAACTGGCGATCCAAAACCACACACACGGTACTACAGAAACATAACTGATGCTCTGTTCCAAGGTTCTCAGTTTAAAACTGAGTCTACTGCTTAATAGTAGACTAGGAAAATCCCTTAAGGTACTAGTTGTTTTTTAAAACAAATGAAAGCATTTTTTATGAATCACGTTGACCTTTCTGAGTTATGAGGTGATGTGCAGTCTTAAGAAATTCCTTAAGAACATTCAATGTTTGATAGGTCACAGGACAAGACACAGGCTGGTAGCTGTTTTAATGAATTTCTTAGACAAAAAGCTGTCATAGGAAGCAAACCAGCTCTCTGTTTTTATATGGGAGGTGAAGGAAGGTGTGCTTCCTCATCATCTAACATCTTTGTCAACCAGATGAAGAATTATGGATTTTAATTCCTTTTCTATCTTTTGTTTCTCACACAGGCATATCATTGGCAAGTTTCCTGACTATCCTACTGAAGAGGCAGGCGGTTCAATGGCTATTCTTTCTCAAAAAACTCCAGAGCAGGTACTGTCCCTCCTCTAATGAAAAAGGTTAATGGGATTGGGGAAGAAATTGCTACAAAACATGTCTGTTTATTTAAGTAGCAATTTTTCATAACAATAGCCTCTAGAACTCCAGGAGACTTGTGGTTAAAGAGCTTTTTGCTGCAAGTGAAAGGACTGTTTTCTTCCAAGGTAAACCACAAAACTTAATGTACCAAAGTTTGTTCCCTTTCAGGATATGCACCCACTTAACCATGGCAGAAGGTGCTCAGGCATGCAAGTTACAAACAGATCAATAGCTGAGGGATCTAAGAAGAAAGGGCTCAGCTACAAGGAGTTGCTCTCCTGTTGCAAAATCCGTGTAGTTATACTGGTGCTAGCTACTAGTAGAAATATATATTAAACAGTTTAAAGAACCTTGGTTTTAAAAAAGCATCCAAAGCTACTCCAGAGGCTGAAATTGGTTCCAGTGTGTTTGCATTCAGTACCATCATGGTCTAGCAATAATTAGTCTAGTTTAAGCAGAGAGGAGTGTCTTATACAGGCAGGCCTAAGCCTTGGTTTACTGCCAGGGATCCATTAAGCAAGCTTGAACAAGGGGCACATTCAAGTAAAGGAAGTATCTTCATTTATCTTATGTATTCTTGTAGTGAAATCAGATGCTTTTCCCAATAAAATCCCTCTTCTGACTTCTCTGGCTAATAGAAGTGGCTGATAATCTCTTCCTCTGATCATCTGGGTGTCACATGGAGAAAGCAATTAAGGCCAGTTGAAGCAGTGAGGGCAGTGGTTGGCACTCCAAACGAATTCCACTCTCCACAGTGACCTTAGCAGGACGATGAGGCTGTTGAGGGAAAATATAAACAGGAAGCCCTGCACACAGGAGCAGGATTTGGCTCCTGAGTGAACCAGGCATGGTGGCTACTTGTGGGCTAGGAAAACTAAAGTGTCAAAAAATGACATCTGTGGTCCTTAAAGCTCCCCTGTTGAGACAGACTGTTGTGTTCATTAGCTGCCCGCAACGGTGATCTAACACAGCTATGGTGAAACAATATTTTGGGTTCAAGTCCTTCCTGGAATCATGGGGAAAAGCCTGGGGCATGCTAACAGCATCTCTGTGGTTTGATGTAAATACAGACTAGCCCAGCATAAAGCACAATACTCTAACTATTAGTTACTTTGCTTCCAAAAACATGCAGGAAAACTGCTACAAACAGCTCTCTGTGCCTCACTAAAACAGAGCTCTGGGCATGTTCCTGGTTTTAGCCAAGTTCAGAGCATGCTAAGGTCAACCTCACTGGCCCCTGTATCTAAGCCACACTGTTGTTCGGTCCCAGACAGAGCGAAGGAGACTTGTTGGTTACATTTTCAACTTCTAAAGTAAAAACACGTGCCAGAGTCGAGAAGGCTTTGTTGGCTGCTCTGAGCCACCCAGCAAGTATCACTTACTGCTGGAGAAGGCTTCAGGGGACTTCAGGCTAATGAGACCTGCTACCAACAAAGATAAACACAACTCAAAGAAAACAAGAAATTATACTGCAAAACTGGATATGGTAGTAGATTCTGGGGAAATATATTCTTCCTGTCTTACTCCCATCTTTTAATTCCTACCTTCAGCTATTTTGCTGTCTTTCCTTGGCATCTGCTTTCTCTTTGCATTAAAAAAAAAAAATAAGAAAGCTAAAATTATAGAGGGATTGTTTTACTACCTGTTTTGCCCTGCATAAAAGAAAAAAAAAACTGAAAGAAAAAAAAATGCAGCTATTTTCCCAGCAAATTTTTACTAGCAATTATCTGATTTTCAAAGATTTTCAGGCCCATTTTTTTACTCCCATTTTAGCCAGCACAACCAAGAGCAGAACATATTTCACATAACTTTTAACAGATATTCAGAATGCAGTTGGCAAAAGAAAGTTCAGTACATTCTGATTTTATCTGAATGTCAGACAAGTAATGTCTTTTTTGTTCATCTGAGTCAGCCTGCATATTTAAAATCCCTAAGGCAAGTGGTTTTGTTCCACACTGGTCTGCTGGGCAACATAGTAAATGAAATCCTGGCCCCATTGAAGTTAATGGGAGTTTTGTCCTTGACTTCAGGGGAGACAGGATTTCACCTCTTGTATATATTAGCTTCTGTGAATGGGTTGGTTACTCCCAAGTTAAACTCCATGAAAAATCAAGACCGAACTGTATTTAAAAAGTGAGCATTTTATAAGACTTAGGTAAAGACACTTTGGGGAAAATAAAATACAAATTAATCACTTCACGAACCATTGCTGCATTATTATATATTCTATATTTCTTTATCCTTTGACAACTCTGACCTTACTTGACTTTGTAATGTAGCTGGCCTTCTGCATAAACTGCTTTCACGACTTTTTACAAATACTTTTCAAAAAGATGTCAAAGGGATCCCGATGCAAAGTACTTGGTGGCTTAGTCAGAAAAATATGCACTGTCTCTTGACTGAAAAGAAGCTTTTCTCTACTTTACATACTCTTCAAGAGAAATTTAAGATTCTGAGACATCAGTGTAATCTCCCTGCATCTGTTCCAGATGTCTATCCCTAATGGGTTTTTATGTTTTGCTTCGAAGATAATCATCAGATGTGACAATTTTTAGGTTTGCCCTTATACTGCTGCCAACAGAATTATGATCTCTTCCTGTAGTTCATTAAGTCTCATCACCATGAAAATAAGCCAAGAGAGTTGCCATTTAGCAGATACATTCCCCAGCTCCCCCTCATTTCTAATATTACATAACTTATCAGAAAAAAAGATGCTTGGCTACCAAGATTTTTGTGGTACATTCAATTGCTGCATGGAAAAGCAATTTCACATTAATGTAATAGCAGTATCTTACCCAATATCATCTGAATAAAGGGTGAGAAAAAGTATGTGTTAGCTGCCGTGCAAACATGTGCTCCTGATCCTTGCTTGGCTCTCAGTACAATGCTATGCTGCTAATTAGTATTCATTACTACCAACAGTTAAAGTTCCCTGTGAATCCCAGTAATCTGTTTGATTGTGAATGCCAGTGCAAGAGATCCCCTGTACTTAGTTAATATTTAATTAATATCCCTGACTATTTCCCAGGTAGGGACAGTAAAATGCTATTATGTCATCAAGTACTTCAGAATTCACACACACCCACAAATATCTCACTCACTTTTACCAAATGAACATATCACAAGTAGCTTTAAAGTGTCAGAGAAGGTCTCAATAGGCTCTGGAGTTTACTTTTTTGTATCCAGCATTTTGCAAACATACTTTTATCCTGACAGCAAATTCACCAAGCATACTTTTCAGTAATAGAAGTAGATGCCTACAGTTATGCTCACCTTTATTTCCTGCGTTCCACACTGTTCTGGATGCTCATTTTAGAAATTATCAGGCTGGATTTTCACAAGTGTTAAACACACAGTGCCATCAGCTGGAACTGGGCACCTCAAAGCCTTAAAATATTCTGATTATTTCAAGTTAAACATGCAGGAGAACAGAAACGGGACTCAGTCTCTGTTAAGCTACGCAACAGGCAGATATATTCACCTCCAGACTATTCACTGCGATGAAGCTATTCAGCAGCTCTCCACTGCCTACGATCATGATCTCCGTTGGCTGAAGTCTGTAGTCTAGGTTGTATGCCTAAAGCCAAGCAGTATTAACAACCCCTTTTCACCTCTACCACCCACCTTTCCTAAAAAAACCTAACCCTACACCAAACAAAACTAACAGATTTTTCATAAACACATTCAAGAAACTAACGTTTCGAAGTGTTTGCCAGAAAACAAACAGAAGAGGGAGGGAGTTTAACTGGCAAGTTAAACTACATTTGGGCAACATCTGCCAGATGGAAAAAAAAAAACCCTAGAGCATGTATCAATCGTGGACTGAAATGCATGACAGTCAATTAAAGCCAAGTGTAAGATTTCGCAAGATCCTATAAAGCTATGAAATCTCACCCAATATTTTGAATTAATTCCTGCAAGAAACAGATCACTAAGGTAATTTTTAACAGCTTAAGCTTTGCCTGAAGATGCACACCCGAAAGTAAACAATGCTCAGAAATGCCTTGCCAGGAGACTATTACATTATTAAAAGCTACACATAGATTTGCCTGTGAGAGGGAACAGATCCAGAACACTGGTTCTCAGGTAGCTCAATGGGATAGAGTTCCAGGCCCACCATGATGAAAATAACATCTCCAACTGACAAAAAAATAATCACCTTATGGGAATAAATCAGCCTATAGGAAGAGTTGTAATTAAGTGTCCTCAAGCTAGGGGGGCAGGATAGGGGGAAGCATGTTAACTGCATGTTATGTACAAGCGATGCAAACGTGCAGGCCAATGTTTGGCACACTACTCTGGGACATGGAAATGGCATCTCTTCCCATCTCAAACAGTCATGTTTTCTCGAAGAAACATTTTTTTCCTGTCTTAGATTTCAAAATAGCTTCTTCCTGTAGAGTTAATACTCAAAGAGAGCACATTTTTTCTCCAGGAACATTAGGCTAGGTGTATATAAAGTGTTTCTGTTCAAAATGGTTTTAGAGACAGATTTACACAGCTCTGAGGTTGTCTCTCACCTGCCGCAGCTGAAGATCCAGGACTCCTACACTCACACTATTCCTACATTTCATTTACGTCCACAGCACTAATAAATACAAAAAGTTCAAGTAAGGTCTTCTTTCAAGGGATGAGGGAAGGGCTTATTCTTGAGGAAGAACATTTACCTCAAGCATCAGCTTGCCTGAGCCAACACCAAGCTTTCTATGGCTGAGGAACATAGAACATGAGTGAGTCCTACTGGCAGCTGGGGGTTTTCATATAGTTGTCTCATAAACCAACATCAGGCATTTCCATTCTTAGGCTGCACTCAGTTTGAGTGTCGCCCCCCCCCCCCAAAAAAAAAAAAAAAAGGGGGGGGGGGGGGGTGGATTTGCACTACAAGGGTTTGGAAAACACTTGAACTGATGTAGAACAGAAGCAAGTCAATTTGACTTTTCTGGTGTACCAGTTTAGAAGATGTCTTTTCAGCCTCAGAAGAAAGCGTTAAAGAGAAGAGTCAGCACTAGCACAAGAGGAGTCCTACAGCAAGACTAGAAAAAAAAGGAGACTAAAATTGATCTGTTCTTACTGATGTACATTCTCTTCCCCAATATTAAGAGTTTTCTAAGTGCTTTCAGAATAATTTCAAAAAGAGACAACCTAGCAAAGAAAAGGGCAGTCTAAAATAATTTAGGAAGACATCTGCTTTTATTTCCACTACGAAGTTTTCTACGGTGGAAAAAAACTGTATTATAATGTGGGTGAATTGCTTAGTATCTCAAACTAACCTTTGCTTGCCCTTCCTTTCTTTCCTCTTCTTTTGTCAGATTCTTCAGGCATCTTCTTGTAGCTGGAGGGGAAATTGTTCTATATAGAAGAGCACAAACCATTCAAGGTTAGATACACGGCCAGCCTCACCCCAGCTCCCAGTCCTCTGCAATTACAGAGCTGCTTAGAGCAGAGGTGAAAGCAGAGCTGGAGAAGCTGCACTGAAGGAGTAGAGAGGAGAAGGTGTATCTGACATGGAAAAGGAAATATATTTGCTCTGTCATTCTCTTTTGGGAAGCAGAGAGCCACTTCAGAAAAGTCAGGCTCCACATGCTGACGGCATTGCCAGCTGGATGGTTTTGAAGCATTTCTACTTGGTTTTGGACCAAAACTACTTGGCGTCTCAGACTACATATATGTTGCCAAGGCATCCAGGAGAGAGAAGGCACAGGTGTTAATTGGATGTATGCAACCTCTGCCTGCAGTCTCTGTGCTTATTTCTAGTTCAGGCTTCTTGTGTTATCGTACATTTCACTCAGTGCTAACTGCAAGCACCATTTTTCTCTGTTCCTTCGCTGAGCAGTTACTTCAAGACTTAGCACCACAGCTCATACCGCAGTTCTGAAAATAGTAAACACAAACGTATTTTTCTTGCCACCTTACAAAATTGATGAAAGCAAGGCAGAAGGATAAGGACAATTCCACAATTCATTACCACTACAGCAGGTTCACAAGAACAGAAATTCTATATAACCCCTTTCAGTATCATTCATCTGCATAAAAACATGAAAGCAAGTAATTCCAGTCAGAGTTGGGATATACTTAAAATATCCCCAGTATAACTCAAAAACACTGCTTAAAACCTTTTGTCAGTCACATATGTGCATCCAGGTATCCTGCTGGATAAACCCACTCCTGAGATGCTGGAAATGGTTACCGTTACCCTTTGGTAGGCAGTCAGAGCAGAGGCAGAGGTGACAAGGTTGGATTTCCAGCAGGGTACTAGTGCTACAGTAAGGGATACACTTTGAGTAGCTCTGTTGGTTTTGGATACAACAGGCCTGCTGGGACACTAAAAACCTATTTTGAACTCTAGTCAATCTGTTAATCTATCCCTGGGAATGCAATGCTTCACTGCTTATCACCGCAAGATATGACTGAATGGTGCTTGGGGTTTAAATTACCATATTTAATTAAATGTAAGACACTGAAATGCTTGGGGAAATCTACTAATGAAGTCTCACTGTCTGCAAAGTGTAGCCCTCATCATTCCCCTTCTACTGTCCAATCTTCAGTGAATTAAAAGGCATCTGTAGAAAACAAATATTTTTACTGTTACAGGAAATATGTCTTAACAATCGGAAATTTTTTATTTTCTACTCTTCCATGGTACTGCCAATGTCAATGGCCCATTAATAAGCTCCAGTGGCCACAGATTTTTATTTTCTACTCTTCCATGGTACTGCCAGTATTAGCAGCCCATTAATAAACTTCAGTGGCCACAGATTTTACATCCATCAGTAGATCTTACAAAAGAGCACAATGAAAGGTGCCTTGGAACAAGAGAATGGTAGAAGCATCAAATTTCACCCTCTGCCTTTTTTACGTAATAAATGGCCAGGAACTAAAGTTATAGAAATTGATGTAGTTGTACCCAGTTATCAGCTGCTACTGGCTTGCAGGGATAAAGATGCTGGGCAATCCATGTATGACTTGTCAGAGTTTTTCACGAAACTTCTATTGAATCTCTCTTACCCACTAAACCAACTCCAACCTTTCGCCACATCGTGAAATTAGACACGCCTCAGGGCAATCTCTCAAAACTCCATCTCTCAAATCAATCTGCCTTAGAAACACTAGGACAAATTCACAATCTGAGTCCAAGCCCAGAGGGAATTTTCAGTTGTATGTCATCAGGATATTGTGCATCTACATGGTTTCAGAAACCGGTCTTGCTCCATAAAAGCTGTAGCAGCTTGGGAAATCACCTCTTTTCCAATGATATATTGGGATACTCAGCACCTATGTTAAAGTTTGCAAGTGGAAGTGCCCTCAGCATAAATTAAAAGGACTTCTCTGTAATGGTCAGCCACTCTGGAATTCATAGAGGGCTACCAAGCAACAAGTATTGGACATTGTGTTTCCCCAACATTGGAAAGCTGAAAGCAAGAGAGGAAAAATACACACTAGTTCATAACTCTTACAGCACGTCGAACACACCTTGCATGTAAAAATATTTGACCAGCTCTTCACATTCCTTTCCGTCTCTTTCAGGTCGCTGCAGAACTGGCTGCCAAAAAAGAGATGGCTTTGCAGAAAAAAGCTCAAAAGGAGAAAAAAGAAAGAGAAGGGAAGGAAGAAGTGAAAGGAAAAAAACCACAGAAAACTGGAAAGAAAGTAAGTCTTCCTGCAGTAGAAACAGTTAGTTTATGAAAACAGAGCCAAAGCCCAGACTATTCAGCCATGCGTGGGCAGAGGCTATTAGACTGGTCACCAAGGCTTCAGGCTTGGGTTCAGAAGACAGAAAAACTGGCTAAGGCCAGTCCCTCTCAGCCTTTCAATTACCTTGATGATTCTGGAGAACTGAGTTTTACCTCTCATATTTTAGGAATGCCCATTTACATGGCCGTGATTCACCTCAGTGGGAAGAGCTGATATAGGTGCAGACTGCCAGAGACACAGATGAGTGGAAAAATATGCTTTATGGCTTTGACATTGTGTCCAAGACCATGTGCATGCACTTTTCAAAGCACTGTTGCTTTTTTTTTTTTTTTTTTTGTGCAGATAACATGATGGTACCCAACTCTCTAACCAGGCATTTCCACTTTTAGTGTTGGGTACGGAGAATTTAGTTACTGCCACCCCTTCACACAAGAACTAGGAAACAAAGACCTTAGTCTCAACCAGATACCTGCATCAGAAGTTGCATGTATTTCAAACTAACTTACAAGTACAATTCTATATAGGCCAGCTGCATCTTTTGTACTGCAAGCCAATGTTTTGTAAGCCTGTAAATAACCATCATGCATTTTCAGTCCACATTCTTAGGGTATGAACTCTTTTTTGCTCCAGGTCACAGTGGACACCACTTAATGTATGATATATTCCCTGAAATGTTTGATATACTAAGGTCTGGTTTCACAGAAGGTATGCTTCCAAATTATTGCAGGAGTAACTTCATTGAGGAAAACACCTGTGAAACAGTGCAGTGACCAAAGGGCATCTTTAAAAGCAAGCTATGCAACAAAAATTGTAGGCTTTTGCTGAAGCAGCAACTTTTGTTTCTCATTTACTTTATAGTATAAACAAAGTTGAAACTTTTTTTTTTTAATAAGGGTCATTAATCTCTCACCAAGTATGTGGAGGAGAAGGGTGAGTTTTCTGGGGCAAAGCTTGCTCCTCACTGCAAGTTTTACACAAATAAATTCTAATTCCTAACCCTAGAAGAGCCATATAACAAAAAAAGATGCTTTTCTTGGACAACATCCATCAACGTGGCCAAAGCTCTCATAACAGCTAGCAGGGAACTTAAACTACACAAACTTAGGAAGCATCAGTCTATCAGATATCTAAGTTTTAACTTATAACTTAGATAGCTTCTTTGCCAGATAAAAACACTATTTGGGTCATATGAAACAAAATTTGGCGTTTTGAGGTGGGTTGGGGTTTTTTTCCCCTTTATAAATCAAGATGTACAACAGTATGAAGGAGCAGCATACTCCATTTATATGCTTTTTCCAAGCTCTTTAAGCCTGATCTGGCATTGCCAACTTGGAAGGGTAGTGGCTGCTTCTGTGCAAACAGGAAATTTTTTAAGTTCTGGTCACACGTGTCTTCAGTCAGTCATTTGCCATCAGGGTGACACTGTCACAGGGTGCACTATCACAGCATTAGTGAAGGCATCATACTGCAAGTGGCAGAGCAGAGCCAACCTGAGGGAGTAATTGAGGAGAGAGGGGAGTGTAATGCTTGCAGACCTAAGCCAAATAATGCTGATACCAAGTTGTTTGTTGTTGATAAGACTTCTAGTGACTTGTATTAGTGCTCAGTTCAGCTCTATGGCACCACTTCAGGGTGTGACCCCTTAAATCGACACATACACTGAAGAACTCCATGGGAAAGATCAGATAAAGTAAGTGTACAAAGTCAATAGCTTAGAAAAGCTTTTGAAATCAGAGACTTTAAAGACCATTGTCATTCAGTTACAGAACCCTGTAGCATCTCAGATAGCTCAGTTCCTTCGAGGGGGATTGGGGGGGGGCATTCACGTAGGTGTCCTCTAATGGCATTGCCCTTGTCCTGTCTTCATGCCTTCCCAGCTCAGCTGGCCCAGAATAAAGCCCTGTGATGCCTCTGGTCTCACACAGGCAATGGAAAAGGCTGTTCCAGACACTTCAGTCTAAGTCGAAGTGAGGTGCTAATGTTCAGGCACACTAAAAATGCCAAAGCGTTTGAAACTGGATGGCAAATCACCTATTTGCTTAAAAACCTGACTTTCACAAGATAAGCTTGATTCCTTGTTGGTTTTGCACATTTCACTAGATAAGAACCAACAATACCAAAAATTAATCTCAATCTCCTTGCAGCCTCTGCAAGGTTGTTTTGAAATGGGGTGAAATAACAGTATAGAGCTCTGGGGCTTTATGACTTCATGTCGTTCTCATCTCTTCAGCCATCACAAGTCCTGTCAAGTAAAATCCTGAGCCATTATATCAGGTTCTGTATGGTTCATTGAGAAAGAACAAAGGCAGCATTCTCTCCAAGGTTATAATACTGACAGGGGAAAAAAATAGTATCTAAGACCAGTTGAGAAGTATTTGGGAAAGTTCTAACAGCGGGACTCTTATTAAAATAAGTATGGGCTATAAGTCATAGTGATGCAGGCAGAAAAAAAGCCCTGCTCCTAACTTCGGCTCTTAAAGAAAACAAAAGTTTAATCCCAGAAGGAAATTTAAATATTTCTGAAAAGCCTGATAGCAATCTTTAAAAAGGCATATTTTATATCAAAGTAACTTCATTTTCTTTTCTCTGTAAGGTGCTGATTTGATTTCCCATTGGGCACCTAAGAGAAAAAAATCAACAAAAAAACCTTTAGCACCGTATGATTCCTCTTTTCAATAGCAGAACACGTTAGACCAGTCTGGACTACTTCACCCGGCAGCGTGCTGCAACCTGTCTCGCTTACTGAACATGAGCAAGGATGTGCATCCCTAGATTCCACCCAGAAGTGTTTAACAGTGAGAAGCATTTTGTCCTTAGTGAAACCCGTTAGCAAAATCTCCATAGCAAAAGCACACAATGGAGTCAATTCACAATTTTCACTGCTGTTGAATGAGAATCACCTAGTGTGGGCTAGGCTTATGAAAGCGTCAGAAATATATTCAAAGTGTTATTTCCATATCACTGCTTAGATTGAAACGTGTATTGTCAGTTCAAGGTGTCATAGCGGACTTGACACAGAACAAGCATGGAATCAATCAACTGAACATAGAAAAATACATCAACTGACTTCAAAGGAAAAGACGTTCTTTATATTACATTGATTCTTACACCGTTATTAGAGGCAAGAGGGAATACAGAACAGCATTCTGCAACTGCCTTTTAGACAGTGGTTTTGATTAAAATCAATGAAACTGACACAATAGTATTACTTACATCAGTGTATAAAATAATTTAAGGTAGTAATTAAAATGATTTATTGGCTTATTTGTAACAATAAAAGAAACATTAATGTGTCTTATGCTATTAAGAGGCTAAAAATGAATAACCCATTTTTAGGCTGTTCTGGGGTGGGAGGTTTTTTGCCTGTGTTTTTAAATAGTTAGCAATTACCAGTATTTCTTCTTAGAACATCATGATTTAATCATTTTCTATAAAATATCGTGGGATAATGTTAAAAAGAATATATTCTGCCTATTGCAAAAGATCCAAGGATGAATCTCAAAATGCCATACCCTGCAAAAATTGAGAACACATTAGAGTAACTGGGAATTTAAGTTCTGGGCGTCAAGTCCTCAAACACCTGGTTATGCTTTACCAAAAACATTCTTGATGTTTAGTGAAGAAACTCCTGAATCTTTCAAATATATCTGTATATCATAGAGTAGAAGTGATAAATTTAGGTTTTGTATGTCCTTCTGGGCCCAAACTTTAATTACTGTGATAACATTTTAATTAAAAATAGATACTCAATAATACACATGACCTGTCCAAAACTGTATCTGCTGATAGCAGGTATGCAATGGCACCTAATTACACAGGCGTATTTACGGGGTTTGCTTCGTTTCAAGTTATTCCAGGAGCTGCGCTTTATATCTTACTGATAACCAGTGGCTTACAGACTACACATGGGTTAGCAAAGCCTTATACAGCTTGTGCCATCTCACATAAATCCACATTCACCTCCTCCCCAAACAGTGATCTAATTTCTCACTAATAACTATTACCTTAGTAACATTTTGAGGACTTAAAACTGATACAACATGAAGAAACATTCATGACTTTCTGACAAGTTTTTCCATCAGAAATACTGATTCAATGAGATTAAACTATTGCAGGAACATGTCAATATCATTTAGTTTACACAGGAAAATGTCAAAGTGTCATGATAAAATTGAAACAAAATATTTTGTTTTGCAAGATACACAAAGACCACTATTTTTCTTTCTGATACAACTTAAAGTCAGATTTCAGCATCTTGGAATTTCTCACAAGCTGTGAATTCCTTTTGCGGGCAGGGGAGCAACCATAGAACAAAAGTAACTGAAAAAATAGCAAGGTAATTTCATTTACATGTTGCAAGTCTCTTACCTACATTACATGTTCAAACAATCCTAAGTTTAATTCTTCTACCCTCAATAGTTCAATTCTCTTCACTCAAGGAAGAAAACTTCCTTATAGCCCGCTGTCTTATTCCTCAAATTAAAACGAATCTTTAAAAATCCAGTGAAAAATATGAGACTTACATACTTGCAAAGTTTCTACATATTAATAGTCTGATTTTTCTTTTCACACCACTCCCCCTCCCCAATCTAGGAAGAGGAAGAAGGCTGGAAAATGGCTCCCAGTAATTTCCTTTCAATAATGGAGGAAGGAAACCGTCAATACAAAGGTCAGTAGAAAAAAATAACAATTACAGCTGGAATGTTCTTCTAATTCAGCTTAATCTGAGTGCCATTTCTATAAGGTCAAGCTGGGCAGCTGCCCAAACTATGGAACATTATAGAAATGAGGACATTATGTAAAATGGTATTTAGGAAGGGAGTCTCTCAGTACCTCCAAGTCTTAGGAGTCTTTCAAAATCATCAGGCTAACTAGATAGGAAGGTTCATTTCTATATAAGTGAAAATGGCCAAATTAGAACCAAAGTACTTTGATGTACATGCAGGGGCTTCCTTGGACTTTTTGAGGGCAATAAAAATGATACCTGAATAGCAGATAATTCAAAAGCACGATACTGTAGATCAGCGTCAATTTTTTCATGTTCCTATAACTGTTTATCCTGTCTTCCTCTCATTCATGGGAAGTGTCCATGGGTTCATTCACCTACAGTCTCAGCTAATGAAATTATTTTTGATTACATGCTTTAATAGAAGGATCATCTTTTCAAACAGGGGCATCAGAAATGCTGCTGGACTATGAATATACTTGCTTCAGCCGAAGTGTGTACAACTTAACAAACGTAACTCAAACTTACAGCTAGGAGACTGGCTTTTTTTTTTTTTCATTTTGAGAAAGCATCCAAAATTAGGGATTCTTCAAGTTTAAAAAATGGTTTTCACTAAAGGACATCTTACTCTTTTCCATCTCTCTTCTACCCTCTCCTCAATGCTTGATGCCTTTGTCTATCTCCTAAACACTTGCCTTCAGCGTGCTCCCTAGATACACAAGTGAGTTAGCAATTGTTTGTGCTGGGCCTGGAAGTGAGCGTGGAAGTCATGCACTTGTCTGAAATGGAAAGGAGCACCTGTTTCATGAACTACACGCAAACAGCATGACAGGACTCCAAAGGTTAGACAAGCCAAATTGAAGTCCTGCGTTGCAAAAGTGTGCCTGATCAAAGCTTTCAGGGGTTATTTTTGCTCTACTGCATGCAGATTCTATGTTCAAAGAATTATTAAAAACATCTTTTCTCCTCCCCATTCTACAGAGCTAGTGGTTTGATAAAATTCTTCATATGAACAGTCTCCATTATTCTCACCTTGCTGACAAAATACCCGCATCAAGTTTTCTGCCTGATTTGGGCTGGCCAGAGAAAAAAACCTTATTTGCTAAATATACATCAGTACAGTTTTGCCTGACTTCTAACAATTAGGATTTTCTTACACATGAATCATAAAGCAGTTTTATGGCAAAGAGAAGTTCTTTAGTCTCCGACTCTACTCTCGAATGCTACATTAGAACCCCATTGAAATCAGCAGGAGTTTTAGATACAGATCAAATTCATCTATGCTTCTTTCCTTAACTGGCCAAGAATATTACTTACGCTTTTCTATGCACTCAGGACAAAATGGCACCTTGCAACTGGAAGCCTGCAATAGCAAGACCAGTGTACCCATCCAGCAAGTGTCAAAAATAAAAACACCACAGAGGTCAATAGGTTAGTTTAATAGGAATAGACACTCCCAAATTTCACAACTACCTCAAGTAATAACAAGTCAGGGGGGTTATGAGAGGAACGGGGACATGTTTGTATCTAAACACCAGTACTGCCATTCCTAACAAGATACATGGTCTGAGCTCTGCAAGTATATAACTTTTGGGGGTTACTCATGCCAACGTCTGACATGAAGAGCGCTGAATTGGGGGGGTGTGTTCCTATATGTCTCCCAAGGGCAACGCAGCAGCCTATTAACTGTCCCTATTCAGGCACCTGAATTGGATACCTAAAGCCAGTCAGTGCGAGTACCTCCATCTTCCCACTATGTACTGGCAGCGCTTGCAGGTACGCTGCAATGATGTGCTCAGGTAGGTCAGGCACAGGCAGCATCCTTTTGTGGTAGATAAAGACGCCAGCCTGGCATTCGGAGTTAAATGCTCATCTCCAGACCATCCCGCCAGAGCTAACAGCTATTCCCACAGCTCTAAAGGAACATAAGAAGGAACCATTTTCTGCATAGAGCACAACCAGAAATCCTCAGAGAGGAAAGAGCTCTCTTGCAAGCTTTGAAGAACAGCTGCAGTTCTGTCATGCACAGTAAGAGTCTACAGCTGTTCAGTTAAACTCCAGGTGTTCGGGGTTTTTTTTCTCCTATTGAACCAAGTCTATTTGACATCATATTTATTTTTAGTAAACAGCCAATTCCTCCATGCAGCACAGTCCCCTGCCTCATTCACAAGCACTTAGTGCTTTTTATTGAGGACATCCTTTATTACAGTACTACCTGGTGGTTGTTCAGAATAATTTTACTTTTAATCTGGCCCCAGATAAAGTTCCTTTTTCAAGGCCTCCAAAATCAAGTCTAGAACAACTTCTGACCAGAACAGTGTATAGCAGTTTCTTGTATTTTTAATTTTAGCCTGCTTTAATTTCCATAGCAGAATTGTTTAGAAGAAAAAAAAAAAAAAAAAGAGGTTTGAGTTTGGTCTTACTACACTGGGAACTTTTTTCTATTCTTATGTAGAAATAGCTCAGTTACTATCACAATTTGCACAGAAGTTCAAATTTATTAGTGCATAAATTTTGAAAACATCATTGAAGTGAGGGAGCTTGATTAAGAAAGATTTATATCAGATGCCTGCAATGGAATAATTTAAAAACCCTTATAAGCGTGTCTAAAGTTTACCTAAATGATAGCTGACCAAATAACAAATATTTTTGTTACACACACACCCCTCAACGCTTACAATTAAGGAAGTCTTCCCATCCCCTGAAACTGGTTGCTTTGTTCTTAGGTTACCTAAATATTTAAAAAGGTTTAGGTCAGTTTTCACAGCAATCTAAGCATTTCAGTTGCAGATTTTTCCACCCCAGTTATTTTCGCTGCCTCTATCAAGCTAGAACTACTACCTAAACTTCACTGGAATTCATGAAGACTTTTATTCTCCTAAAACTGCATTTGGCAGTTTTGCTAGTTGCTGAACTACATTTACCAAGCTCTGTCTAAAACACTTCCGTTACATACTCTTGTTGAAAGCAGACAGTTTCTGTGTGACATCTACTTTTACATCAGAATAGTGAGAGTTTATGTGGAGCAAATGTAAGCAGTCTGAATCATTACCTCCATCTTCCTGGGTTTTATTTTTGCAGTACCCTGTGCTGTAAGGCAGCAATGTGCAATTTCCTCCATTATGCAGATGGACAGTTGATATTTGACTTGCTCGGTGTTGCAGAGGGTATTTGAATTCAATCCAAGCACTCCATGGCCCAAACTTTAAGGTGTGGTGACATTATGTATTTTTAACGAGGCATCAAAAGATTCAAATCTTTTTGCTAGGAGGTTAAAAGTAGTCATTTTAAGAAAAGCTTCATGCTTCAGATAAGTATAGTTCAATTATTAGTCACAAGCTATTCTCTGAAATTCAGGGAATTACCTACTAGTCTGCAGAGTGAAAACTGATACTGCTGAGATGGTGATGTTAGCAGTCACATTAGTGGACTGGGCTGTCTTTTGAGTCCTGAGCTAGAGAGGTATGCATATAAAATAATCCAAAGATAAGCATGCACTATTTTAGAAGAGGTGCTATAAATTGCACTGCGTACATACACATGCAAAAATATCTCCCGTAGCTGGATGACCCTGTCTGTAACAAAATACCAGGCTCTTTTGACCAGCCAGTGAAAACATAACATCCTTAGCCTCCTGACCTTACTTTAAAAATAACTTTGAAACATTTTGTTGATCTATAAAAGAACAACATAGCATCTAACACCTATGAGTTATTGATCTCTTTTCTAAAATTACGGACCTCTAACCTAGTGGCTAATATAGCAGTCGGAAAACTCATTGCCAGGTTGTATCAGAGGCAGCTGCCTAATCTGTGGGGACTGTCACTGGTTTGCCTGCAGTGGATATTAACCACTAGTTAATTTACAAAATGACAATAAACAATTATGAAAACAGAATAAAAATCTATGGATTTTTAAAAATCTATGAAAAAATATCTAAAACCTGGTCTCCTGTGAAAACATAGCACTTGCAACCTGTTGACCCAGTCAGGAAAGTGTTTAAAAATTCACATATCTTGATGTAATATCCCTTTTCCCCAAGGCTGAAATACCAGGCTGGTAACCCTGGAGGAGGTACCTTTTAACTAGGGCAAATCTTCGTTCCCTCTTGAAATATTACATGACATCTGTCATGCCATCTGATGACCTGCAAGTAATTTAAAGAAATTAATGTCTATACCTTTGAGTTTCTTTCCTCATTACCAAAAAATCCACTGTCCTTCTCCATCTCTACCATTTTCAGTTATGAATTTAAGACTGCTCACCTGCAAAAACTATTCCCTATGTGTAAAGCCACAAATACTCTGCGCGTAATTGGACTCTCAAAATTTGTAGGGGATGGAAATAGCAGCCAATATTATATTAACTGGACTAAAACTTGAATGATGTCCTACGGGTACTGTGAAAACCTTCCTGAATTTATAGTGACATAGAAATGACAGTGGGTACAGGAAAGAGGACCCTGTACAAAACAGATTCATAAAGGAGCCTGTCTTAAAGTGGGAAGCTGTCACTTGAAATCGTCTGGAAGTTGAATTAAAACATACTGCTGGAGATTAGTTGTCATTTATAAAGGTATTATTGTGGCTTGAAATGCAAGGAAATACAAGATATAAATTGTCTTCCTTCAAAGTAGCTCAAAAACATAGAAAGAAGAGAGGTGTTTCCATTAAAAAAGGTACCTTTTGCTAATAGTGGAAAATTCAGATAGGTACTGCACTCGCCAAACTTCATGTAGTTTTATTTCTAAAGAGCAAATTGCCGTTTGCCTCAACAAAGACAAGGAACTGCACCTCAGGATCGTTAGCTACTTTATCATGAACAGGGTTGTTTGTTGGTTTTTTGTTGGGTTTTGTTTGGTTTTTTAATTCAGTTTGCACAAGCTTGCTTTTTTCCTGGAGTTAGGTCTCCTTATTACTTACCCTTTGCACAACACTCAGAAATAAAGGTGCTATATTAGGTGGGCCTTGCCTCTTTTTGGAAAAGACTTTGACTACTTCTCAATTACTGCATCAAGCGTAAAACTCTCTAGAGAGTTAAAACTCTGTGTGGCCATATGTCACTTGTGGGTTGGGTGCAGGTTATTGCTGTCAGACTTACTGTCCTCTCATTTCCCATTTGCATGTACTCAGTGCAGGCTTTTATGCCTATTCCAGTGCTCCTGGCCCATGTTTCAGCCTCATGCTAATTACTACAAAAACTAACTCGCAAGGTTACAGCAGCTTTGACTTAGCGTTAGATAACTGAGCAGGAGAGAACAAGGAAACTTCCTGGTTTAAATTAAACACCTTCCTTTGGTCTCCAAGTCTTCATTATGCCAGCCAAGAGACATGCACAGAGAACAAATGCCTAAGGACAGGAGTCATCTTTGACTTCTTCACAGTAAGGTTTTAAGCATAATCCTGTTAAAGCAGAGAGAAAAAGAATGCCAACATCAGGCACGATATGGTCTGGCCAATGCTGTACTACCTGCTTTTGAAGGTGAACACCACTCCAGGCATTCAGCTTTACAACCAGAAAATGACAACCTCCATATCCCATTATCCTCCTGAAATCTGATACCAATTTACAGCCCAAGGCAAAAAAGAAAAAAAAAAATTAACCTCAAGATTTACAGATCCTAACAACAGGGCTCTGAACTTGGTAAGGGTTCATAGAGCCTGCTACTTTCATACAGCTAATAATTTAATAAAGGCTGCCTACAACTACCTATTTTTTTGCATCCAGAAGCAGTTGGAGAAACCAATGGCTTCTGTAACTTTTTTTACCCTTTTTTCTTTCTTTTGGATAACAGTCGTTTGGCAGAACAGAGACGAGGGATGGGATTTTCTCCAGGATCATGACCCGGAGCTGATCAAAGAGGAGAAACGAGAAGAAGTGGAGGAAGAGATCAGAGTGCAGGTGTGCTTACAATAGTAAGAGGACACTAATAATGTGCATTGCCTGTGTATATTTCTCTACAGCTGTAAGAGTTGGCCCTGGCATAGACCTTGCCTCCTTCCAGAGTCCCTACTATCTGTTCTTTGCTTTAACCCTTGTTTAGCTGAACATTTGTCTGAAGCGTGGTGGCAGAACAGAAGACTGTGATTCAACTGTGTTTGTCTGGATAGGTTGATGAATTGATGCAACGGAAACTGGAGAATCTCAAACTGGCTGTGGATGGAGAGAAGAGTGACAAACAGAAAAAAGGAAGAAAAAGTGAAAAAGTAAGAGCAGCAGGTTGGGAGAATTCAGGGTAAATCCCAATTTTCTGCCCAGACACAGTGGTATTCAGTGCAAACCCTAGTCTCACAGATGCCAGCATAACAATGTCCACCCTAAACATCCACTGACTCTCAAGTCAGAAGCATTTAAAAAAAAAAAAATCTATTCACCTGTGGCTTTTTTCAGGGCCTTTTCCTTTAGCTGTTACTATTCCTTAAGCGTTATAAATATTGCTTAGGAAAGTTGAACTATTCCAGAGATAAATCATTACAAGATATATCAGATTTTCAAGAGGGATACACACCCTTTTGAAATCCTCTGATTCAATCAAACGGGAAAATCCACGCAATCCCTCTCTAAGGTGACAGGTTCAGATTAATACAGTCTTCCAAGGAAGACATGGATCTGGGTGCCAGTAAGTTTTCCGCCTGCTGGCTGTTTTCCTCCTAAATGAGGACTGGTTAATGTGTTTCTAAACTCTACACCAAAAAATATTGAATATTACACTTTGAATATATTAATATATATAATACGAATATTATGAAATATGAAAATATGAAAAAATATATAAAATATGAATAATACACATTGAATATTTTGGTGTAACCTTTCGTTTATCTCTTAACACACAGATCACATACAGACAGGTACACATTATTTATGTTACTACTTAGTGTTGAAGGGTTTGGGAACTCGCAATTAAGCCAAGTTTATTTAAGCATATAAAATAGGTTAAAAACATACAATATTTTTAATGCGTGTTACCCACTGAAACACAGCACACGTCTTGTTCACATCTAGTTTCACGGCATTACCATATGCAGATTTCCACAGCTCATGCTTCCCTGAATTCCTTACCCAAGCATTTAAAGTATAGATCACGTCAGTGCAAAATAACTCAAAGCTTATAGACCCTGCCATTCAATCAGCAGATCCACTTAAAATCCTCAGGGCAAATAGCCAGCCCTAATCTTATGTTGNGGCAGAACAGAAGACTGTGATTCAACTGTGTTTGTCTGGATAGGTTGATGAATTGATGCAACGGAAACTGGAGAATCTCAAACTGGCTGTGGATGGAGAGAAGAGTGACAAACAGAAAAAAGGAAGAAAAAGTGAAAAAGTAAGAGCAGCAGGTTGGGAGAATTCAGGGTAAATCCCAATTTTCTGCCCAGACACAGTGGTATTCAGTGCAAACCCTAGTCTCACAGATGCCAGCATAACAATGTCCACCCTAAACATCCACTGACTCTCAAGTCAGAAGCATTTAAAAAAAAAAAAATCTATTCACCTGTGGCTTTTTTCAGGGCCTTTTCCTTTAGCTGTTACTATTCCTTAAGCGTTATAAATATTGCTTAGGAAAGTTGAACTATTCCAGAGATAAATCATTACAAGATATATCAGATTTTCAAGAGGGATACACACCCTTTTGAAATCCTCTGATTCAATCAAACGGGAAAATCCACGCAATCCCTCTCTAAGGTGACAGGTTCAGATTAATACAGTCTTCCAAGGAAGACATGGATCTGGGTGCCAGTAAGTTTTCCGCCTGCTGGCTGTTTTCCTCCTAAATGAGGACTGGTTAATGTGTTTCTAAACTCTACACCAAAAAATATTGAATATTACACTTTGAATATATTAATATATATATAATACGAATATTATGAAATATGAAAATATGAAAAAATATATAAAATATGAATAATACACATTGAATATTTTGGTGTAACCTTTCGTTTATCTCTTAACACACAGATCACATACAGACAGGTACACATTATTTATGTTACTACTTAGTGTTGAAGGGTTTGGGAACTCGCAATTAAGCCAAGTTTATTTAAGCATATAAAATAGGTTAAAAACATACAATATTTTTAATGCGTGTTACCCACTGAAACACAGCACACGTCTTGTTCACATCTAGTTTCACGGCATTACCATATGCAGATTTCCACAGCTCATGCTTCCCTGAATTCCTTACCCAAGCATTTAAAGTATAGATCACGTCAGTGCAAAATAACTCAAAGCTTATAGACCCTGCCATTCAATCAGCAGATCCACTTAAAATCCTCAGGGCAAATAGCCAGCCCTAATCTTATGTTGTATTTCATTTCTGTAATCCTTTTAGCATGCAAACACTTGCTGTTGCTGTACTTCTACACAAATTATCTTTAAAAATGCCCTTTCACCTGATAAACGTGTAGGGACAATTTAATAACGCAAGACTGGAATGATTCTGAAAACTGATACCAATTGGATTGCTAAATCTGCTTCAAAAATAGGAAGGCTTAAGATATACAGACAAAATATTGCAACAATCTTCCCAAAGTTGTCATGGACAGATGCATTTAGATATTTAGATCAGCTGGTCAGAACAGCTTCGAAATGTCACACTGGGATTATAAAGCTTTATGTTAGGAGTTGGGGATTATTTTTTTCCCTTCAACATATAGTGTTGGAATGGGTTTGGGTGGAGGGATGTTATTTAACTTTTGCTTTCCCAAGTTGTTCCAGTAGCCTGAAAGAATGAGGGGGAGGGGGGAAGAGGGGAAAGAAGTACTAATTAAGTAATACAAGTTCCCTAAAGATTTTATCTGGTTAAAAAACAAACAAAAAATCCCCAACAACAACAACAAAAACCCCAACAAACCCCAAGCCCACACAGTTCTGTTTTATGGGTGGGGAATGGAAGGAGATACCCAGTTTCAGTTAAAAAACATTTTCTCTATGTAAAGCTATTTGAAATGTCTGATTGGCTTTGGCAAAGGCTTTTCCTGCTTACTATTTGCATAAATATCTCAGTCCATAAACCAACACAGTGTGTGCATACCTGAGCACACAGACTTCAGATCTGCTTTATGAAAATCTGGCCTATATAACAAGAATAATATGAGCTGGAAAGCTTTGGAAGCAGCTTGTTAATTTGTTATTCAGCAAGAAATCCTCTAGATTTTCAAGGCATGTGTTACCACATCCTAGGTCCCATATGTCTCCCCCCGACTATGCAATGTGAAATAACAGTGGGTTTGGATTCTCATTGTAACCATGAACACATCTGGAGCACAATGTAAAACTTCCCCCCCAAAAAGGGCTATTCTGCAAATAAGAGCATTCTCAGGAGTATTCAACATTCTCCAGAGAAATCAAACCTTTTTCTGCACTTTGTCAGTGGGGAATGGGCAGCGAGGGTAATTCCTTTAAGTGAACTCTTAGAAGTGGAATTTTCTGTCTAGGGGCTGTTACCCCAAATTCACGGTGCCACATTTGGCTATCCCCTCTCTTGCAAGAAGGGATTTCTTCCACTTTCTTTGCACAAAGACATCACAGTAGAACTAGGGCTCTTTTGGTTTTCAGGGAACAGTCACTACCCAGAGGTATACAGGATAGATGCCTTTTCAAGTACACCTCAGGATAAGTAGTTTACAACTTAAAAAATCCTTGACGAGTCCATATTAAAAAAAAAATCTGCCTGATCCACATGAAATAATTTGAGTTTGAAATCCTTTTTGGAAGTCCCTTTTGTGGGAAATTCAGCAAGGATGTTTTGGAATTGGTCTCTAAAGAGAAAGCATAAGGACGCTAATTGCTCCCTCCCAGTCAGTGTTTCAGATGTCTCAGGGTTTAGATAAACAAAATGTAACAGCTCCAGGCATATGTGTAGACCAGTCCTTTATTTCCACGCACTGTGCTTTCTAGGCTGAACTTTATCACTGGCTCCCAAACCTTCAACTACCGCTTAGTACTAAAACCTGACACTTAACCCTATCAAGAATTACTCTTACTGGCCCTGAGATAAAGCACCTATTTGCAACCTTTGCAGAAGAATCATTTTGAGTGGAAGGACAAATTGTTTTTCACATTACAAATGGGTCTCTGGACCAGTAGGCTGGCCTGGAATACTTAAACTAATTAGATTGCACCTAATATGCAACAAGCCACACTGCTATAATTTGAGGCACATATCCTGTGCCTCCATTGATGTTGGAAGCATCTTATCCCACAGACTGTCCCACTATTATGTGTCCTTATGGTCCAGCATTGATAGGATATAGAGCACAAGTATCCTCATTAAGAGACACACTTGTGCTGGACTCTCATTGTTCCAGATAGCTCCTGATCTAATGACAATCACAGGAGAAGGGATGAGGATACAACAGAAACAAAGGAATGTGGCTCAGCTCTGCTGAAAATTGCCTTTTTCTTCACTATGCACAGTGGCAGCTTGTCATCTGCCCAGGAAGCTGGGATTGTAAGCACCTGTGTAAAAACAGGCTGAGGAAAGATTTGAAGGGAGATTGCCTCCTAGTGAGGGATATGGCATTGATGTCTCAGAAGGCTGGCAAAGAGATGTCAGAAGATCTAAGTCTCCACCCAGCCTAGAGTAGCCTCTTGTAAAGTACCTGAAGTGAAAGAGAAAGGGCTAACATTTTCCAAAGTATTTGATTTTTAAGAAGTTGTTGTCATTCTTGTGCCAGCGCAAACTTTATAGGGAAATGCTGTTGTTCCAAGTCCATCCCTTTCTGCTGACAGACCAAGCCTCTGATTTGAGTGGCTCAAGACAACCCACCAGCTTTATAAGTATCTTGTCTAGATGGATGCCGTGTACCCAATGCGCTTAGCAGCCAAGGGTGTTTCTCTTGGGAATCTGCAGCCAAGTAAACCACCAGGCCTAGCCTCTTTAAACTGGTTTTCTACTCAACAGAAGAGCTGACAGATCAGCTCTCTGCAGTTACTGACCTGGAAGTTACATTTGAGTGCTTATCAGGGTGCTTTTTATCGGGCCCATTGTGCTGCTTTTCCTGCGCCGCTCCCCCAAGGATTTATTTCCGATCCAACTGCGGGTAAGGCAACCCGTTGCAAGTGAACACACCCACCCATACACAAAGGCATGGCCAGAATTCAGGAGAAACAGAAAGAGGGGACATGGGAACCTAAGTGTGTAGAAGTTGCTTCTGAAGTGGGCCTTGCTAGCATCTCAGTGCAGTTTTGGATATGCCTTTTTGATGCAACCAGGCAGAAGCAAAGAAAACCACAAGAGGTTAACTATAGCAATGGGTATGACAAGAATATTGACATCAGTCTAAAGGCTTGATAAGAGCAAACCCATAGTGAATGAGGCCAGAAGACAGGCTGGGTCAGAATTGAGGAAGGGCTGGGTTTGGGGACAGCAATTCACAATCCCTGTTGGATTTTCTGTGGCTGACGGAGATTAGCACCCAGAGCTCTCAGCCTGCTGTAGGGGCTATAACTTTTTTGGATGATGTAGCTAAGTCCAAAAGGGATTACAGGTCAGAGCCCCTCATTTATCAAGAGCTTAATAATCAGTGGGAACATCTTTGTCTAAGGACTGACTTTTTCAGTACAAGTATCAGAAGCTGCTCTCTCTATATTGGCATTGCCAGAAAAGATTTCTCAAGCCTGGTGCAAATCTGCACTTGCTCAGCCTCCCATCCAGGCATCACACAAGAACCAAGGAATCCACTCAAACACTTCCTACACTGCTGTTTATACATTGTAATTTCTCTTAAACCACAGGAATACTTTCCTGTTGTTTCTTTTCCGCATACTTGGTGGCAGTAGCTGCAGACAGCTGATGGCAGCAGGACTTGTATGAGCACAGCCAAAGGGTGACACAGATCCTGCAGTTCCAACATGGAACAGTTCCCTCAATGAGACATTTTGGCTACCCTCTCCCTTCTGGTGCCAGAGACACTCTGTTCTGGAATCTGCTCTCAAATCAGGTCCGTGTTTGCTCGTAGCAACCTCTGAGCTACTCAAACCATTTTCATGAGCCCACACAGTAAGACAAAATACCACACTGAGCACAGAAGATAGTTTTCTGTCATCTGCCAACTAACTAATGCAGTTCACTACATGTGACTTATCAAAGCAGAAAATACCAGAGTAAACGGATGGCTACACAGAAGGTAGACTGACTTTTCAGAGACAGAAAGGAGATATCCATTATAAATTATGAGCATGTTCACATTCATTAAACATTATCATTTTCCAAATAAAAGCAGTTCCCAGTAAGACATTTTGGAGGAAAGCCATTGTCTACAATTCGTATTTCCCCTTATCACATCTCAGTGTTTGCCAAATTTCCCATAAATGCTGATGTTAATTAGGAAAACACATTTTTCCCCTGCATAGTTCATTTTTGGTTTGCTCTTGAGTTATTTTATTGGTGAAGCTGCCTTGAGGACAATACCAGTTGGCCAATAAATTCAACATATGCTTAGCGTCTTTACATAGGTAGAAATGAGCTTTTCTTCCCAGTCAGACCCCATGATATGTAATTTCTAGCTTGTTGGAAGAAAGGGTAAAGAGATAAAGCTGGAGGAACACCAGAAAAACAGCTGAGTGTCTCAATATTTCCTCAGTTGTTAAAACAGCATGGCATATGCTTTGTTCTTCCCATTCCTTTTCTTTAAAACATAACCCCGCTGGCACATTCTAGCAAGTATTTCCTGCCAAGATTATTTATGTAAAGAAACCTGAGGTGTAGTTCTGCAGAAACAGAGTTGTTTGCATTATTTAATCCAAGACTTAAAAACATCACCTTTTCTCAGATAGCATGTCCATATGGTTCTAGGTTTAATTTATGTTTTCATCTAGATTATCTTTGTTGCATTGTAAACACTGACAGGTGATTGAACAATAGGTTGTTTACATTGCAACCATCCCGAAAAACTTAAAATCGATATATTTATGAATATTGCTGATCCATTCTAGGAAGAATCCAGCATTTTCCATCTAACCGGATAGGATTTTTTTTTTTTTTTTTTTTAAACTCAACAATGTAACCTCTAGAGCTCTGCAGAAGTATTCACTGTTAAAAAAATAAATTAAATGACTCTATTCCCAGGAAAACAAACATAAACTTTTGGAAAGAATAAGTTGTCTTGATCAACTAAGCATTTAAGCACATGCCTAAATTTAAGGCATTGAAGAAGTCCCATGGTGCATAAATGTCTCTCTGTAAATAGTTCCACTGAACTAATTCTGAAGTGCTCTGCAGAACTTAAGTATGGACACAAGCGGTGTGCACTAACATGGATTAATGATGCCCTCTCCACTACTAATTATCCTGAACCATATTTATGGCTTGTGAGCTGTAATTAATGGAGGGAATTGACATTACTTATTCACATCTATCTTATTTATGTTTTCCATGGGTTTTTTTGCAGTATGTAAAGAAACTAGTCACCCAAGTCATAAAATCTTCCCATAGTGAAAGTGTGGTGAAAATATGAAGAGAAGAGCAGGTCATGTTTTTCTGACCTCTTCAAGCTTCTTCTCCACAACGTTAGAAAAGGCAGAAAGGATATCTGATGGATAAGAGGCTAGCCAGAAACTAGGAGGGTTGGTTTCAGGCTCTGGTCCAGCTGTAAGCACCCTGTGTCACCTCAGGGAACCTGCTTATATATTTTACCCCAAAATAAATACAAAATAATAATAAAAAAATGAACAGCCTCTGGAGCAACTACTTGGACCCCACACCCTTTTCCTTCCTGCTTCCCTCTTGGCTAAGGGCAACAACCATTCAACTGCAGTCATGCTCCAAAAAGGAAGAAGAGTTTTCTTTTGGGGCAAATGATCCTGGGATTCTTTTGTATGCAGTCTCTACAGTAAGGAGCAGAACTGATTGCTTTGAAGTATGATGCTCTGGGCACTCATTGGGAAGGTGGCAGATGCAGGTGAGGTGTACAAGCTCCCTGAGTACAAGCTGTATTCTAGAAGGCAGCAACAGGCACCAGGTTACTTCATGCAGAGTCCAGTTCAAGTTCAAGAGCACTTGCCACAGAATCTGCATGAGATGCGTAGGTTGGACACAGCTCCTCAGCCTAGGGTGCTTCACCTCTCCCATGTTTTGGTGAGGCACTTATAAATGGGAACATCTCCTGTGCTTTTGTAAATGGGCACATGACTTCCCAGGATATGATCGTTTTTGGGATTCCTTCAGTAAATAAGTGCAACATTCAAACACTGAAACATTTGCTGTTCTGGCCCTCACTTTGCTTCAGTACATTATATATAAAATATAAGTATGTATTAATGTCACTAATTCCAGCTTGGTTTTGTGGTCCTCAGAAAAAAAAGACGACCATGAGGAAAAAGATACCTGAGATGGAGGCAGATCTAACTCCTGACAGGTAAAGAGAAAGCCTGTTTACTTGAGATTCAGACAATGAGAGACTGTGTCCTGTTTGCATTAGATATGCTGTCAATCCTTTTAGTTTTTAATTGCACAAGGAGCATCTCAACATTGCTACACCTACCAACATCAGGAGCCCTACAATAAATAAAACCTCTTTATTAACAGCTGTAAACATCCATAAAAAGCCTAGATGATAAAAAAATAATCTTTCATAAACTTGATGCACATACACTTTAGCTAAAACCTTTTTTGCATTCCCGGTGACCACTATAACCTTCCCACTGCCCCTCCCCAACTGATGGCTTTGCAGCACTACAGATAACAGGGCAGCAAAACACTGCCTTAATGGTACACAGCACAGACCTTGTTTTTCCCCATCTTCAACAACCCATACAAATTAAGATCTCCGTTCTGCAACAACACACTACTAGAGCAAGTCTCCATCAACTTCAGTCAGGTTAATTCCAGTATGCGAAGCCAAGTACATTTAAGCAGGGTATTGTCACTGTTTGCCATCCTCTCTGCAGGTGCAGAAGCACCTGGCAGTTCTGTTGACTGTCAGGTTTTCCATCCCAGCTGAAGCCTGATACCAGAGAGTGCAAACAGGCCTCTGTACTCTATAAATCAACCTTCATGTCTTAAGTAAAATGTGCATGTCATTAAATCAGTCTTATTTATCAATAAGAGTTCTGGCAGAGCTGGCAATTTGTGTATCCATGCTTTTTTAAGCAGTCTTATTTTATTTGGAGGATTTTCTTCTTTTGACATTACATTTTCAGTGAGCTCATGATGCATTCACTGATGATCTGGCCATTTTTCACCTGTACATGTAATACAGACAGCTGCACAGAGGTACCACTGCTGGGACCTGCTGACCCAGCAGCAGTGCAGGGCAGGAGTAGACCCAGCTCCTAAGAGAACAGGGCTGGAAAACAGCACGAAGACACACACACTCAATCACTGCAGGAGGAAGCACATGGGATTCACCCCACAAATTCATTCGTGCAGGACATGCACAGCAAGACCTGAACTAGATCATTTGGGTGCTAGCACTACACAATCAGTCAATGATCTCTTTACCTGCTTTAAAATAAAAAAGCTCTCCAAGCAAATATTTAAAATAAACATGCCATGGATTATAACAGAGCACGACCTCTCATACAAGAACAGTGCCAAAGTCTAACAAGTACGCATATGTTCTGCGCTTTTAAAATTACTCTTGCACATACCTGCTTCTTATAAACAAACTTAATACAACATACAGCCACTTAAGAACACAAGCTTTTTAGTAGCTGGCTTTTAATCAGAGTTTATGTGGCTTTTTGGCTCCAATGCTTTGCTCTTCCCTGCTGAGCACGGCAAGAGGAAGTATTTCAGAAATAACCAAGAGAAGCTCAGGTTCATCTCATTTCTGACATGGTGGAGGGGGCACAGGGGGCTTTAGTCAACAGACACTGTTCACATCACATTTACTTGGAAGAGACTCAGGGCATGCATCATTAAGCTTGCACAGTAAAAATAATAAGACAGGAAAAGTAGAAGTCGTGCTCCCAACAGAACTGTCAGGTTAGTCCCATTCTACCTTCTGCTTGTTTTATGATGCATACTCCAACATAAAATCACTGAAAATGAAAGCAAGAGTCAGACTGGCAAAATCAACATTGTTGAAGGTGCGTTAAATTTTGTATTTCTTTATTACTATTCCTATATTAATTGTGCCACTAACACTGCATAAACATAAAACTTCCTAGCTGAAATAGAAAAGGGCTGCAGACCTCAAATATATATATGGTTTTATTAGCCAGTTGACAGTTACTATTAAATATTTTTATTGTAGCAATACCAGAACGTCCCAATTAAGATAAGCGACAAAGACAAAAGAAACCTCAGATGTTGAAGGGAGAGGATGTGAGAAGTGCATGAATAGTGAAAGACCTAGAAAAGTTCAAAGCAATATTGTTTACACTAACAATACAAGAAGAATTTCCAACAGGCTTATTAATTTTATGTAGTTCTTGAAGCAGTATCAATCTGTAGAACCCAGTGCCAAAAATGTAATTAAAATTAATGTTTAGATAGAACTTGAAAAGACAGACTAAGGGAGAACATCCACACCAATAGAAAACTGGATACAAGTGTATTAAATCCATAATTATTCGGAGCTATTTCCAACCACTAATGAAGATAGGAAGAAACCGTTCCACTGGAGAATTTATGCCACAGTTTCCACTGCATTTTTCCCCCAATCCTCCTTGGGCCAGCATCACCCTAACACTGCAGTAGATCAACCACTGGTTGCTCCAACTGAATCATTCCCAGTATGTTCCTGAGGAGATGAGGCTGTCTATTGCAAACAGAATAAATTCCAGGAAGAATTAATGAATTACTACTAATTGGAGAGCTAAGTGAATAGGTATAGTTGTGTTAGGATTGCTATTATTATATAATTTAAAAATAATTTCCCAGTAATTGATATTAATGAATGAGTCTATTACACAAGTCATAACTGATCTTGCATCACCTGGAAAAGGGTAATGGAACTAGTGTGAGAGGGAGCCATGCGGTGTGTGAGGTAATAACAGATTCCTTGCTGAAACGCAGAAAACTGTACTTATTGATTTCATATTGATAGAGCTAATCACCTTTACTTCTGAGCTACAAAATACATTTATAAAGCTGAGGAAGCATAAATAACTCTGAAGCTAGTTCAGTTACTGAAGGACTAAGCTTTTATTTACAGTTCCCTAGAATTTCTGAGTGATGTTTCTTGCCCGTAGGACCATCGATTCTCTGTACAGAGAACTAGTGGAAGAAGGATTACTAATCAAAGCCAAGACTGTGAATCTCTCTGATTATGTTGGTAAAGTACACATTTTACAGCTAATACGGTTTTTAGTCTCACCAAACCTCCAGTCATTCAATGTTCACTGACCCCTATTTCCAGTCAAGAATGAGTTAAAGAGTAATTAACGTTGGAAAGTCCTGAAAGTGTAATATCTAAAGTCATGTATGCAAATCAAGTCGTGTTTCTGCAGGGTGCTTAGTACCTTTCACTTCTGCTGAAACCAGGACCTGTTTGTAGAGCTGGTACTTAGCTGCAAACAGTAACACCTAGAAGCCTTGAATGTTTTTGGATGTCACAAGCCACTCTGAGGTAGAACCAGGACATTCTTTACGGAGCACTGGCCACGCATGGGCAAGACAGTGCAAGTCTATCAGACTAGAGGTCATAATCCATCCAGAATATTTTCCAGACAACAACAAAAATCATACCTTCAGCATTTATTTATTCAACAGAGAAGACTCACCCCCTTACCTCCACCTTCCTGACCGCCCCAGAACTTCCAGCAGTGCTTCGAGGCATACCTGACCCTTGATTTAAGTTGTGTGTCTGCCTGGTTCTGCATTTTATAGTCCTCTTGCCCAGCTTCTGTGAGCTGCAGCTGCAGACACGCTTGCCCATGTTCTACACAGAGGAAAGAACCCTACTTGCAGGCTGTACAGGGGTCTGACACCATCTCCAAAAGCATTTGATGATGTACCGTAAAGTCACAGCAACCTCAGCAGCAAAAAAATCCAAAATTCAGTAGTTTCAAAGGCCACCGTTATTTGAACTTACAGGCATCCAGAAGCCACGATGCCACTGGCTTAGTATAGTATGTATCTGAGCCAGGAAAGCTGGATTCTCATACATCACCTCTAAATGCCATGTTTATAAAAACTCCTAGAAACATCTATTATTGCCTTCAAAGTCTTTGCCCACTCTGTTGAAGCCTGAATTAACAAGTATTCCATCCATTTTGTGTTCATTAAAGATGACAAGATAAAGTCATGAAAGATTTTCATTATTCCTTCATTGACCCAGCCAGTACCATCAAGGTCACTCTTGTCCAAACATTCCCTAACACAGGTGTTTTGAAAGCACATCTTAGCCAGTGGATAATAATTAACAGGTGGTAACATCAAACTTGGAAGCAGACTGAGATTGCTTTGGGCCATCATCCCTTAACGCTGAGGTTTGAAGCCTTGACTTCTGTGCAGCATAGAGCAACTCAAGGGCTGCTCCACGTTACACAAGGAATACTCACTTCCCAGCAGATGCTAGTGCAGAGTCTAGTGACATTCACCTGGCTGCCTACACCCATGCCAGGTCTCCCATGTGTCCCAGCACAGCTGCTGGCCCATACAGACCAGGCAGCAAGGAGGTGGCCCAGACTGTCACAGACAGCTCTTCCCCACACAAAACTCAGTCATGCTTCTTGAGCTACCAGAACAAGACACAGAAGGCATTTAAAATTTGCCAGCAATTTGGACCTAACTTTTTTTTTTAAAAAAAAAAAAAAAAAGCTCCCCCTTTAAGGTTCTAAGGACACAGTCAAAGCCTACAGAAAAATAAGTCATCTGCTCCACTCTTACAGAGCTAAAGTCTAAGGAAGGTCACTCACTCCCAGTTCCTGGAGAAAGGACAAAGAATGGATTTGCACTACACAGCGAGTAAAGGCACCAAAATGTCCCCCCTCTATGACAAACTGACATCACTGAACTAATTTTCTTGGTGACCTTATCTAAATTAGTCAGAGAATATCCACTGTGATTTATGTTCAGTTGCAATTAAACTCTTTGATGCCTTCTAATTAAATCTGTGAAGATTAATTCCTATCCAGTTTTTTTGATTTCTCCTTAAATAAAAGATAAAACCTGAAACGAATTTTATTATTCAGAGGGGAGGGGGCAGTTGCACCAGGACTTGTCTGCCTTTTTGCCCCCAGATTACAACTCCACTTTCTCTCTTAAACACTGCTAATTTACCTCTGCTCCACAGAGCTCTAGTGCTCTCCCTTTTTATCTCAAATAAAACATAATATACTATTATTTTTCAAAAATATTCACCATAACGACATGTATTTTATACTAAAAAATAATCAACTACATTGTCACAACTAGTTTCCTTGCTTGTGGCCTATCCTTCTGGGTCTTTGTTCTCTAACATGTCTTGTATATGAGCTTTGACAGGGCAAGCAATGTGATTATAGCTCTGTAACAAGAGCTGAGGCAAGATTAGATTGTTTCAGTTCACGTCAGGGATTTTTAGTTTTCTTGGGTTGTTTTGTGGAGGGTTTTTTGAACAAAAAAGGTGAACTGCAAAGCAAAGAGCCCCACCAAATTAGGTGACACGCTTAAATGTCAAACATAGTGAGAAGGTGAGATTTGATGCAGCCAGGGGAAACGCTTGTTAAAATATATTTTCCCCCTTTTTGAAATCCTTTTGATAGAGCATGGTTCACTGGGATTCCAGCCCTGCAAAATCGCAAATCCAGAAATCCTTTGCCAGCAGTGTGATTTATGGTGCTACTAATGATTCTTCTCCACAAAGTTTCTTTAAAAGGTTACTTGAGACCGACTGCTCTGCTGAACACCTTCGGCAGACTGGAAGGAAAAGTCCACAGTGTGTTTAACTTCACTTTCCTTTGCAGTTCACCTTTCAGATTTCTCAGGGCCACATTCCACAACAATATTGCCCTGTTTGAGTCCCTGTCCCTTGACAGTACTGGGTTTGCTGAGAGCATGTTGTTTGGTATTCTATGGTAGTTTTTCATTACTTGAGTTATGCATTTTATAACAATGCAGTGTCACATTTATTAAGACCATGCTTCCTCCCTACAGGCGAGTACAGCTATCTGGGGACCACACTTCGTCAGGTAGATATAGAGCCAATGCCCTCTCTCGCAGATGTCAGACAACTAATAGCACTGTATGGAATATTGCCATTAGGTAAGAACACAGCAAAAATTACTAGAGGGCAGAATACAATGGCTTTGCTTCCTGTCAGTAACATGCACTTTTACTGGCTTTGACAGGGCTTGATTAATCGTAATCTAAAGCATTTTGCAGTATAATTGTTTTTCAATTAAGCCTTCTGAGTGAAGACCGTATCATTTTAATAGTGCATAAAGGAGCTTGCACATGCTATTGTCAGGTATTGCATTTCCATAGCATCTCTGTTTGCATGTTAACAGTTTGTGAATGGCAGCACATAAAAGGAAATCACTTGGGAAAGATAATAGCTAAAACAAGCTCCAGTGATCAAAATTAATCAAGTTAAGAGAAGGGCTAAGGTTGCAATTTACCTTTTACAAGCTGGCTAATGTTACTCAGTACTAAACAATGCAATCATTTAAGGAATTAGTCTGAATACATTTTGTACATCAGAGAGAACACTTTTTAAATGCCCTTGCTGTTTTAATGCCATACTTAGGCAATATCTAACAAGGCTTTGCTGGGTCAGGTTCTTTGCTTTTAATATAAAATCTATGCCATTATTTCACTTGGGAACAGCATTCACCCAAACTCTAAAGACTGCAAGAAATGCCTGTCTCAATACTTCCCTTGCATCCTGTTCCATTCCTGACTGTATTTCAGGGAGATTTTAACTAGGCATATCCTCCCCCCGCCTGCATCATTGTCTAATCATCCCCTTTACAGGGTAAAATAGCTGACATCTCCCTGCCTGCCATTCTGGCAGATGGAAAAGAGGTGACACAGAACTTCTGCTTTTCCCTCCCCTTTGCATGCCTTCCAGAAAGACCGATGCTCAAGCTATTCTGTACATACGTGCTCTGTGGCTCTCCTTGGGTATTTCCTGGCTCCTCCTATTCCCAAAGCAGGCTCGATGTGTTGTAGAAAGCTTGGTGCAATAGTGCACAAGTCTGCTTCATTTGGGTTTCAGGCAGAGAAGAGTGCTCGTTCTGCCCTACAGCTCAATCTGAAGAGTCAGGTTAACAAACAGAACACTAGGAGGACCCCTGCCTTCAACCTAGATGCCATCTTCCCATCTAAAACACTCTCAGCTGGTTTTGGGTAAACCCTCAGGGGTTGGCTGCAAGGTTGACCACAATCAGCTGAGAGAGCTCAGCACTTATCCCTGTCTGCACTGACTGCAATGTGGTATTTCACATATAAGTCCTCCAGGGTTATGTTTTAACACCATCTAATCTAGTGAAATCAAGCCCCAAGACACCCCCAAGGCAAGAGGAAAGAGAACCCATAAATTTTCTGCCATTTACACAATTGGCTAAAAATCTAATCCAGGGAGAAGAGGCCCTGGACTAGTTAAACAAATAGAATATATTTGCAATAACAGTTTGAAAAATGCCTCAGAGTTAAAAAAAAAAAAAAAAAAGAAAAGAAAAAGATCTTGCATGAGCCAAAAAGGCACAGGAATGGTTTCACCTTTTGGGTGATATGTTATGGTTGACATTTTACTTAATTGGTCTCAGAACTAGTTAATCATTATATAATTGTGTATGTGTAGAAGTAAAAGTTTTTCTCAAAACAGTCACCTGATGGCAAGGAAAGCTCCATCTTAAATGGCATTGAGAAAATTATAAGCAGCTGAAAGGAGAAATAATAGTAGAAGATATACTTCATCTTTAACCACAGAGGAGTCTGCTACTCCCCTCATAATAAATCTATGTGTAATAGTAATAGATTGGTATGGAACGACCAAATATTAATAAAGCCTGGGTGGCTGACAACTTCACTACATCCTGCACAGTGCTGAAATAATGGCATTCATCTTAGCACTCAGTTCATTGTCATTTATTTGGGACATTAAACCATTAGGACGCAGATAGGCAGCCTCACTGGATTTGTTTTTAAAATACCATTCCTAGGGGACCGTGCTGTCCCCCTTAACCTGGAGAACTTTTCCAGGCTAAGCCACAGGCTCCCTTCACAGCCCATCACTTTTGGGGCCAGTTTACCCCACTAGTCCCATAGTCTGACAGGTACCAGTCTTGAAGACCTTCACGAGTAGTGGATGCTCATACAGATTTTCAAATCTGACTTCATAACAACCACCACTACTGGCACAGGATGTTTTTAGGCATCAGGGTAGTGATGTTACTGAACTACCAGTGGGCATGGATAAAGCATGTGACATTTCCTGCTGCTTCAAACCCTGGAGGTTTGCCTAATTCATACAGCAACAGACCTGCAGGGAAGACAAGTTCTGTCACCGTCAGCCACCTAAATCTCTTTGTGGTTCTGTTTTCACAACACAGGCATTTCTGCTAGGCTTTCTCAGGTGATGAAGCGTATTTCTTACAGCCCGTAATGAATTTATCTGGAGCAGCCATAGAAACAGATTTAGAAGTGCTGAGCAGTCATCGCTGCTGGCAGAGCCAGCGAAGGATAGCAACCCTAGCATTTGCATTTGCTCACCCAAATAAAATGAAGGCAACAGAAAAGGATCCACCTTCTCCTAGGAGACCTATTGTACCTGCTCTGCAACATGCATCTGACATGTTCCAGACTGGGGAATAACATTGGCTCCTCTGCACGTGAACTACCACCACACTCAGCAGGCACATGTAGAGGGGATATCAGCAGTGAAGGATTTGGGAGCAGACCTAGCCTAAGGGACAACAGTCAGAGTCTCCAATGCTCAGTGAACAGCAATAATATTTAAGAGGGAAAATTACCCAAAAACGGAAGTGCAGGCAGAAGTTAAAGGAGAGAAAATAAAACACATGGTAACATCTGGTTTAAAAATCACTGACAAACACAGCTCCAACAGATAGTCCCATTAGTTTGTTTTCTTTAAAGATGGGGAAGCTGGAAAGTATCATTTTAGACAGCAGGAGGAAGGAATTCTGCTAGTCCTATGTGCAACGAGTCTACTATACCTTTGTCCTATTGCAGAAAGCAAGAACCTGCTCTGACAACAAAGGCCAAGGTTAAAGCCACAGGTACATCTCTACCTCTGGCTGACAGCTGAGGGAGTTAACAACTGCAGAGTAACTGAAGTCAGCACCCACCACCAGCACTTTCATTTTGGTGCTCTTATCTTGCGTCCATCCTTAAAAATTTACCGATGATTTTCTCTTAGCTCACATAGATTTAGAGCTGAAGTTTGCCCATCCAAAGGTGCAAATAGGGGTGGTTGATTTTTGGTACAAACAGGGATGTTAACTCAAATGTGCTGTGGCCACAGCTCTGGTTATACAGAATTGAACTCAAGAGCACTTATGCCATATTAAGGAAACAATGAATTCACATCATAAATTATTTACAGTGAAGAAAAAAAGGAAGAATCATTCCATTACCTTTATGGCAGACTTAAATGAAAGCAATAATACTGCCTTATGACTTTTTACAGGTTCCCAAGCAGTCCATGAGAAGGCTCCAGTAGCGAAAGCCTTGCTACTAGCTGGACCCGCTGGTGTTGGAAAGAAAATGCTGGTCCATGCCATCTGCACAGAAACAGGAGCCAACCTCTTCAACTTATCTGCTTCCAACATCGCTGGGAAATATCCAGGCAAGAATGGCCTGCAAATGATGCTTCACATGGTTCTCAAGGTACTGTGTTTTGTGTACTTCTCTACAAAGTTTGTTCAGTTCTTCATGTCTTTTGTGGAACAAATAGGCAATTGAATTGTAGTTCCTCCATACCAATGAACTTAAAGACTAGTCATACAAGGGAAAAGCTGCCCCAGGCCCGAAGGACCGCCGACCCAATTTGAAATTCCCTCCCTGCTTTCAAGTGTCAAAACCACTTGTTGACAGCCAGTGTGCACTGCTGTAGAGGATTTAATGCCCTTTGAGAAATCACTCGTAGTAGCCATATTTTTCACATTAACGTTTGTGCAAGGTTTGTGTTACCTTGAATATGGAAAGCATCATAGATAAAGAAAATCCTCTTCTCTGTTTATATGCACATCAGTCAGGAATGCTTGCCATGCAGCATTTAATCAAATACTAGACTGGGGGTGGTCAAAAATTTCCTCTCTGGGACTGTTGCTGTAAACCAGCTCTCCCCTGTACTGCTCTCGGTTTACCTATCAGCAAGCTTTTCAAAAGAGGGAATCCTAGTTCAGGATTACATTAACAGAAATGTATGAGAAGTCTGGAAATGAAAGAAGGCATATGAACTGTGAAGAACATATCCCAAATCCTCTTTAGGAAAAAGACACTATCCTGGCAGGATTTCTTCCACATTTTAAGTCCTCAGCATTTCTGCTAAGGAAGGAAGCTGGTAAACATTTCCAGACTAAATACTCTTAGAAAGAAAAAACACAACACATACACTAGAAAAAGCCAAATACAGTATTTTTCCAGTGCCAGAAGCCTACTAAAAGACTGGATTCAAACTGGCCTTCCCTGGAATTTATTAGATGTATTTTATTAAATCCAGTATTATAGCAGGTTTTGTGACAGGTGCCTTCATCCCCAGAAAAGACGGGTTTCACAGTTAAAAGCAAAGTAATCCCCAAGGACCCCATTTCTTGCTGGTCAGAGCAGTGCCTAAGGAAAAGCAACAGTGCTGTGATCGTGCACCTTTGATGCCGTAACACTAACACTGGGTCTAGCACTCCCTGACACAAGCTAGTGCCATTAGACTGAGCTAATACTCCCTCTCCTCCCTCCGCTCTGCACATTTCACCCTTCTCTACTTAGTTTCTCTGCCCTCATCAATAGCAAAGCACGTCTGGCTGCAGGCACAGCACACACACCAGCCTTTCCATCATGTAGTTCCTGCTAGAACACAAGGCCTTTAAACACAGGAGAAAGGAAGGCAGCCTTTTCACTCCTATAGAAAGTTCCAGCTGAAGATATTAAAGTTTTTTTATGTGTACATGCCTATATATCATATATACAATAACTGAAACATACATAAAATCTGTGTGTATCTATACACATGAGATATGTAAGTATATATACACATGTTTATGTATATATGTATGTATGTCTAGATACAGGTATAGAAAAACCCCACACATTTTTCCACATTACTTAAGAACAAATGGAAACATTATCCAATACCTCCCCCAAGATTATGGGGAGCGGCCCAAGTTTACTTCTCTAATGTAGCTCTTACAAAAGGAGCAATGACATTTCAGTGAACCTCCATGAGTTACCAGGATGGAAGTTGCTCGCAGTCAATCACATGAAATAAAGGCTGTCCAGGCCCTTCCTTATCAAAAGGTGACTTGTTCCAACTGCAACAGCAGTACTGCTTCAAACTCTGCTCCTGGAACAACAGAGCAAACAGTACAGAGTATCTGCTTCCAAGGGATACATCATCTGCATGCTCATTTCTCTGCAAACTCATATTGACAAAGCACCAGACTGTCTCAGCTTGATTCAGATCGACTATGTTCGATTTCCATTCCTAATTCCTTTGGTTGTTTCACCTCTGAGTCCAATCCGCTGATGATTTTGACTCAGATTCTGTAAGTTCTCAGAGCCAGGCTGGAAGCAATCCTCCGTCTGCACGGGCTCTCACCTCTGCAGTTACAGTCTCTCTTTCTTTTGGTCTTAACAATGCCAAGTGTGTCTCATTTCCCCCGTCTCTCAGAACTCTTAAGTCCCTGCCACAAACATCCACTTCCATTTGTCCTGCCGTCAGTTGGCTGCTTCTTTACAATGTCCAATGCTCCCAGTCCAGTGTCATAGTCCTGCACCTGGGATAGAGTAACTCCATGCAACGGCACAAAGAGATCCAGGCTGTAGCCCATCAACTAGACAACAGCTTTGCAGGAAAGGACCGGGGGTTCTTAAGGACAGCAAGTTGAACATGAATCAACAGTGTGTCCATGCAGCAAAAATTCAGCCAAATACTGGCCTATATCAGCAAGAGTATAGCTAACCTCTTAAAGCAATTAATTATTCTCCGCTAGTTGGTACTTAAGAGACCCCATCTGGACACTGCGTCCAGTACTGGGCTACCCTGTTACAGGACAGGCATTGACAAGCAAGCAGGTCCAGTGGAGAGCCATGAAAATAAGGGTGCTGGAGTGCATGAGGTAGGTTGAACAACAAATCCAGTTGTTTCAGCCTAAGGGAAGGACAGAGAAAGATGGAGTCTAAATGCTGTTTTCAGGGGCTTCATGGGATAATACAGAGAACAGAGCCAGACTTTTCGCAGAGGTGCACAGCGACAGGACAAGAGGCAACGGACACAAGTTGCAGCAAGGGAAATTATTTATATGTTAGGGGAAAAGTTTCACAAGGAATCAAAGGATAAGGAATCTTTTATATCCTAATTTGCAGGAACCTACTGTTACTCATGCTGAAGCAAACACAAGGGCAACACACACTGAAAGCAAATTCCTTGACAAGAGAAAGCTGAACACTGGTATTTGCCAAAAAAGCAGTTTATTTTTCACCATGGTAAAAAAAAGTCTGGTGTAAACATATTTGGATTATTGTACGACTACAACATACAGTGGCACATATAGCAGACAAGCCATGAAAGGAAATGGTATCTTGCATTTGACATGTAGTAGTTAATATTCACAGCTTTCGGTATACTATCTGATACACCATAGTACACCTCGTTAAAGTGCATTGCATGCAGATGATCACTGAAAGATTCACCACGTCTCCATAATCAGACACTTCTGGTCATGTTTTTTGCAAACAGTAACTGTGGCTGTTGTCAAGCAAGCTTTCTACTCCAGCTTTCCAGAAATGCCTTTGTACAGAGTTAGTCAAGCAGAGTACAGACCTTCCACACACAGTTGTGAGTGACAGGAAACATGACAGTTCTTTTTCTGTTATCTTATGATCCATGTAATCATCATTAAACACCAAGATTTAGTAAATAAGAATTAATGGTGCTCTGTGGCAAAGGTGAAGTAACCTTGCACTTTTCATTACCTATCACATCTGCAAACAACGGAGTTTCTGTAATGAAAGGAAACTCTGGAGAGCATAAAATGACCATTAGGAAACTTTCCGTCCATAACTGAGTGTTGGCTGCTGGCAGTTGTTTCATGGGAGACACCCTAAACAAGTGAATAGCATTGGAAAAAATGAAGCTTTAATTTGTTTCAGATGCAAGACCCAAATTCATTCTTCCCCCCCACTCCCTTATTTCAGGGAGGAGACTTGCAAGAGACATACCAGCCCTGATCCAAAAGAGAGGCTTGTGTGTTACTCAAAGCAGGCATTTTAAATGTCATACAGAGGAAATGGCTTCTCATACCAGAACAGGAAAACACCAACATTTCAATCTGCCTATTCAGAGGAAATGTAAGATTAATAACGAATAAGAAAACTTTTGAAAGAAGCTACGAACACCAAGCCCAAGCACTTAGATTCTCCAAAACAACACAGCAATGCCTGCCAGGTCAGCTCTGCTTTGGAGTGAAAAGAGAGGATCTGTCTCTAATATAGAAGCACTTCCCAGCAGTCCCCAAAAGAAAACTCATCCTTCAAGCGTGAACCAGAACATTCTGGAATATGTCAATTAAGCCACATTTTCCATGTATTGAGCCAGCTTGAACTCAATGGAACTCTTTGCCAGCTTGTACCAACCAATGGCTTGGCTCTCCCGTGTTCCCATTAAGGCACAAAACACTGCAGCAGCACCACAGCTTATATAGAAGATGTAAAAGGAGGATAGTGAAGTGTGCATAGAAACAAACGCAAATCCAGAAAGGATGGTGGAGAGAAGGTGGAAGGCGTGACTCTGCAACACAGAGGTGCAAAAATGCAGGTAGTTCCCTAAGGCTTAACTCCAAGGCAATAAAAGTGACAAGTAGTGACCTTCCATTAGCAACCATAAGGCAACCATCAGGTTAATCACTACCAGAGTAAGACAACCCCTCTCGGGTCCTTTACCAGGGCCACAGCAGCACACAGAAAGCACATTGTACAAAAAGCCACACATGGAAAAATGTTATTAGTGCAACACTGACCAGGCTAAAAGGTTGGGAAAGAGGTGGCCAGGAGGAAATACCAGCGGAGAAGTCGTATATGTGTATCAACAGTTCAGTGTGTGCTGTGCAGCTGTCTGTACTGAACAAGGAGTTTTACGGGGCAGCAAGCTGCAGAAATATTTCAACACCATCACTGTTAGGGGACTCTGTTATCGGGCTATTTGGTTTTATAGTCACAGATGACTATAAAACTGTTATACCAAAAAAGGAATAAGATGGAGTTTAAGATTAAATTATATAATCCCAGCATTTAGAGGCAACACAATTTTGAAGTCTGTCTGTAATTTTTTTCCACTGAACCAGGTTCATTTAAGTGTAAGCATTGCTGTATTATCCCTTCAGACAGGTCATTTTTCTGTCAGTCTGAAGAACCAGGTACAGCTTACCCTAGTACATTGACTAGGTAAATGTATTTAGCATTTCCATGACACACAAAACTCTTCCATTGCAGTTGAAATTTGAGAACAGTAGTCAGCCTTTCTTCCAGGTATCCCAGAGTAATTCCTTTCTCTTGATGCAGCTCTGCCTGCTAGAAGCCTAGACCCTTGAGGTGCTAAATACCACCAGTGCTCAAATATACAGTGTTATTTTTGTGATAAAGCAGCTTTACACTCTGTTAGTCTAATGTAAAAAAAAAAATGAAATGCATCCTGTTGGAAGGCAGCATTTATAGTTATTTTCTGTCTCACAAACAGTGGCATCACTGGAATATTTGCCTGGTGAGGTTCCCACAAATAACGGGTTTCGGCATCTTGCTGCTTTAGCTGCTTTGGAGCATTTCTGTAAATATAAGCTACAGAGGACAGAGTAGTTTTCAGCAACAAATTGAGCTTCCAGAAAATCTTAGTCTTGGTCCCATTAAGTTCCATCAAAGCCTTCAAGCTCGGAGGAGCCTTGTGCACACATCCCCTGCAAGAATCAGGTTTCTGTATTTTCAAGTGCAGCAATTTAACGTTTAAACTCTGTCTCTCAAGCCTGGAAAGTTTAATCCAAGGCTTTCAAAAATACTGTTTGATCTTTGATAAATGTTGGTAGACAGCAGGACAGGAAGGCTTTTTTTTCATAATGATTTTCCTGAAGAGCAAATCAAGCCTCCGTGACGATCAGAGCGCTGTTTCCAGCGCAGGCGGCTGCTGGCTCGGTGCGGTATTAGAAGGGTTAAGGAGCCATCTGCTGGCAGCTCCGACAAATTGTTGAATGCAGCAAAGCTAATAAAATTTCAATTACAAATTAATTATGTACAGTGCATTTAATTATCCATGGATTCAAACTGTCCATGGATAATTCAAATGAAGCACTTTCACGAGGGATATACAGTCTGCTACGTATCTGCCAACAATTTAAATTAGATGCCGATGGATTCTGGGTGTCTGATCTGTCTTTAAAAAAAAGAAACAGCCAGACCCAAACACAATGTGTTCGATTTGGTCTTATTGATGTGTATCAACACCAGAAAAATGTATGCAAGCCACTTTATGCATTTAGATCATTGCCTCAAACAGAAAGCATAAGAACGTCTGTCTTTAAGAAAGAGACAGAAGTGAAGTTGTTTATTGTGTTTCCACTTACTCGGTGGGGAAATAAAAGGGACCAAAAAAATGACAGATGTAACAACAGTGAGCATTCTTGCTTAAGAGTTAAAATGAAAGTATGGTCTGATTTAAAACTTAAGGCTCCATTTTAGTGGGCTGCTAACTACAGAAGTCATCTCAGCCAAATGGGGAAGATCTGCACCTCCCTGACTGCGGTGACCCCACTGAAAGGACAACACGGTTGCCTTTGAAGTACACAAGCAGAGTTCAACCACTGCCAACAGCTTTTATAGCCTCTGTAACCTCCCCCACCCTTATTCCCCCTGTCGCATCACGCTGCAGCATCAGACACGCAGATATGGAGAACATATTGCAGAACAGCTACGCGGCGGCTCCCAAGACGTCACGCAGCTGCGTTACCCACAGAGAGCAAAAATACCAGGAGGGAACTGTTCTCCTTTGGAAGCAAACACGTGGCACCTTTTTGCATTAACATTAGCACATGCGTTAACAAAGAAGTAACCCTTGTCAGCAGCTGAGACATTAACAAGGTCGTAAACACGAGCAAAGTGGGGAGAAAGCACCACAGTAACAGCAGATCCCACAGCGGCAGATCCTGTTGGGGTGGTAGACAGCATGCCACCGGCCAAACTTCACTTGAGGGAAAGGCAGGCTTCAAGGGGAACGCTTCCCCAGTGCCTCATCCCCTTCCTGACATCCTCTCCAGGCACGCACAGACCGGGAGTCAAAAATGGTTGTGATCTTGTGTTTCAGAAGGTAAAAGTTGCCATCAGAAATATCAGAAAGCCTCAGCTGATAATCCATTCATTAGCAGTGCCAGGTTCGGTAAGGGTCTCTGAGTCAGAGTTTCCACACACCACAGTAGATTTCATAGTGGGTGAAGAAAATGCAAACACAGCTCTTTAAGAAGCTGTAGGGTTTCTTTTAGCAACTTAACTACATCTATATTTTTATTTCCAAGTCTTAATTTTGCAAAGAATATCAGTTCTCCCATCTCTGCTATATAATCATGCTGCCACATTACACTTCTTTCATGACTTTTCTCCAAGCCTGTAGCCTCCTCATCCAGGAGCTAACTGAATTCACCTGCAAGTGCAAATCAGTAGGACTGACTCGCATTTTCTGCAGGTGTCTGAGCCCTCGTCTAGCAGGATACTTAGCAGAAAACCCCTGGGTCTAAGGCTGCTGCACAGCTCATTTCAATGAAAGCCACAAGCTTGCCCTCTCAAATGTACCTTGCAGAGTGTGTGCAGGCTTATAGAAGATGCCAAACATACCTCTGAAAATAGATAAATAGGAGATAGATAAAAACCATCTGGCCTTAAAGTGGCAGATATTATTGCTGTACAATTATAACTTGTCATTTCATTCCAGCTTGCATACTCAATACACTGCTGGACTGTGAAGTTATCCCTTAAATTGTACATGCAGATAAACATTCACACAATTGTGTAAGTCCACATAGCAGTTTCTGGAAGATTTTCGTACTATCTTTCATGCTACAATGTTTTAAATTTTTTTAAATCTTCATTATTAATGCTAAACATTTGAGCTCCTGCCTTCCAACAAAGGAAAAAGCTTGTTTTTCCTCAATTAAACCATTCTGAACTTGGAAGTACTGCTTGACATAGCCTAGGACTGACGAGTTACCGCAAATAAAGTGTCACATGCCAAAGATGGCATTGTTTCCACTTCACCCCATCAGCAGCACGGCAGAGCAAACAAGTTTAACAGCCCTCATCTACTATTCTTTTCCCCATCTTCAATCCATTTTTATTGTACAGACACACACATTTGGTGCTTTTGAAATGCATCCATAAAAATGAACTGTGATGGTTTAAAGAAAGGTGTTTATGACTCAATTCTTCCTGCACTGGCTGTCAATCAGACACTGAGCTTACGATGTATACACCTATCGATTTTTTAAGCTTCCTTCCTGAAAGCAGTAGTTTCAATTGAGGGGGGCAAAAAAAAAAAAAAAAAAGGCAAGACAGAAGGATGCTGTCCCTTTCTCCTTGCCGATTGACTCCTCGAGCCATCACTTTTGTTGCTGAGCAAACAAGCACGGCTCTGAGAGCCACTGAAAAGTGATTAAAATTTGGCAGCAGAATATCTAAACCACTGGCGTTTCTATAGCAATAGGGAGAGTGCAAGATGTGAAAAAGCCTGTAGCATTGCTGCCATCCTGCTGTGAACCAGAGGTATAGTGCCTCTGACTTTGGAGCCGGAAAGCCCGTTTGTATGGACACCCCCCCTTCAAGTTTAACAGGTTCCATTTTAATTCTAGGGCTAACTGAAAATTGAACGCTATTTTGTAAACCAGAAGATTGTATATCAACCTATTTTTCTTAAAGATTAATACCCCCATTTCTCATGCAATAGCCGTGTCTTGCCTGTCTCCCCATCTTTGTTGCCCTCAGAAAACCAGGGAGGGATCCTACTGACAGGGCAGCCAGTCTAAAGCTGCTGGTGGTCTGTCATTTGCCATTGAACTCCAAGTCCAGGCTTCCTTCTGCGGAACTGCAACTGAATTTGGATTGAAAAATGCAACATAAGCATAGCAGTCAAAATGATCCAATTTGTGTTAGGTTCTTAATGTTAGATTCTTAACTAGAAACTGTTTGATTTGCTAAGACCGCTGAGCAGAGCCAGTGCTAGCCATGAGTGCTGAACATTTCTGGAAAAAAAATAAACCGGACTAATTTTAACTGCTGAAATATGGATTCAAAAGCGTTACTGTAAGCACCCAGGTATGAAATTGTAGCCATTTTAATCAACTTCTTGCCTTCTTTCTCCCATTTTCTCTTAGGTGGCTAAGCAATTGCAGCCTTCAGTCATCTGGATTGGAGACACAGAAAAAATATTTTCTAAAGCCGTGCTGAAAGCTGAAGAAGAGGTGAATTGCTCCTTTTTTATTCCAGTGCAGATAATTTCTCCTGTGGCATTACAGCCGACACAAAGGGACAAGTGTATTTCTTAGCTTAACACATACCAATATGACCAGACCTGCCAAAGCTTGCTTGATAATAGCTTGTCTCACTAACATTTTTTTCTTTTAAGAGAGTCTTGTGACTTCTTAAGAGCCCCCAAGAGGTCACATTTCTCTCCTATACACCTATGCTTGCTTTATTTAAAAATAGTCCAGTCACTGCTCATCAGTGCACTGAAAAGTAGAAGAGAATAATGGAGTATTTCAAAGTATAAGACAAGAAACTAAAAGTTAAGATGAGCTTAAATTGTTCAGCTCTATTAATTTGAGAAATTGGATGGAGCCAAAGTGAGCAACATAGTAACAAGGATAAATTTCCACTGTGAAAACAAAAAGCCTATGTTAAATAGTTGTGTTTACAGATTATTTTCTTTGGGCTTCCAGGAGTCCTATTGCCATTGCTTCCATTCATTCCTCCCTTGTGCAGCTTCCCTGCTAGAAAGAAAATTAAAACACTGCCCAATAGGCACAGCAACTCAACCACCACAGCAGATAGCAATTCACCTGAAATCCTGATTAGATTCATGCTGCCTGCAAAATATTTTACTTTTAGTGCTCCATGTGAAAAATTAAACCTTTTTTCTTAAGGTAAGATCTGTACGTTTAAACCGTGGGATGGACACAAGCCTGTATTTTAGAAGACCAATGAAGCATCACCTCAGATGAGGCTGTTAGTTCCGTCAGGGCTATATGAACTAATGGGTGTGCAGTGGTTGATGCCCTCTAGTGGTCTCCACACCAAAAGGGAACCTTTCTCTTGGGCTCAAATTTTGACAGCAAGTGCAGATGGGGATTAAAATTAAGACTAGAGGCCAAAGATTGCCTGGAGTATTCATGATCTTTGGTAGCCACCCATGTGTAAGAAGTTTCTCATTCTGCTCACCTCAGAGCTGGGGGTATGACCTCTGCCTCTGCTATCACATCCTGAGACCTGCAGGTATTTAACAAAAGGTCTCTTGTGTTCTTGGTGGGAGTGGATGGGTCCAGGCTTGAAGTCACCCATGTCCAAGATAGTTCACAGCGTAAGCAATACTTGTAGCCAGAGAGCATGAAACAAGAGGGACAGGCAGTGGTAAATGGTAGTCCAGGGAGCCTTCCACTAGAATTTTGGAGCAGATGAGCTAAGCTCAGCCCTAAGAAGCCAAAGTGAGTGGAAGTCACTTTGCTCATCCCCATGTGACATTTCTGGCACCAGGACTAAGAATCTGGTACAAGTAAGCCTTTAATTCTTCAAATACCCACTAGAAGAGTAGCCTCTATCCAGTCCTCCCCAAAGGATGCAAAGCAGACAAATAGCAAATACGTTATGGTAAATCCAGTTGCCAGGGATGACGTGCAAAGAGTGCTTAACCCTCATGGTTAAGCAAATAGGGGTCACCGTCACATTTCACCTCCCTTTTCTCCAGTTCAGGTCCACGCGATCGCTGAAATCATAGCTTGCCTCTTCAGCAGCCCTTCTTGCTACTGACACGTTTCTTTCAAAGTGGAGGAGATAGTATTAGCTTCCAGGACATATCCCTGAAATGTGTGTGCTATGGACACACATTAATTTCACAAGCAAAACAGGACCTGCTGACACATAAATGCCAGTCTGGCTTAGTAGGCTTAACATGAGTGTTTAGCTTGGTAGCTGATACTGCTTCAATCATTTAAATTTTTTAAATTAAGATTCCAACAAGCTAAGCAGTGAACACTTTTTGTAACCAACTCTAGATCAGAGGGAATCCCCAAAAAATTATATTCTAAATGCTGAGGGTAAATTAGGACTTATTTTCACAAGTAAGAGGTGAAATAGGAGTCAGACAATCATTTTAAAAGTTCTCTGCATCTCCTGACAGAGTCCATTTTTCCAGCAGAAAACATACTGCAAGCCCAGAAAATACCATGTCTCCCTTGAAGCAACTGTTACCTTTCATCAGTCATTTCAGTGAGATGGGATTCCTCCACCCCTCCACCTCCAATGATTTGATAATTCTCTTTTCGAGCAACATTGATGTCTTAAAACACCTTGGAGAGGATTTGTACTTCCTTCCAATACACATGAAGAGGAGGAAAGCTTGAAGCCTATGAGTAGCCACATATATAAATCATGGAGAGTAATTTAGCCAGCTTAAAATGTGTTAAAGTAAATCCACACTTCAGTCATAGATGTGACCAGATCTCCCTAGCAGAGAACAGGTGGCAAAGCCGGCTAAAATTTACAAAGTAGATATGTAACAGCAGCTTGTTTAGACGTCAGAGAAGCCAAGTTTGTTACCAAAAGCTTCCCAACAAGGGAATGGCATTGGACAAAAGCTTGTGATTCAAAGTCATGCCCTCACACAGCAAACATGCCATTTGCGTACGGACAGAGCAACATCCTTTCTTTCTGATCAAGAGAAAAGCCAAGACTTCTTTGCTCCAGGGCAGACCTACTGGGTTTACAAGGCGTGTTCTTTGGGAGTGAGTGCAGGTATCCCGCTCTCCTGGGAGCATTGGGTGCATAGGCACAACAGGCAAGAGGTGAAAAGATGGCAGCAGGCATTGAGTGATGGCCAGAGGAACAGTTCATCCAAGAGCAGAAATATGAGTTGGATGTATCATCCTGGCAAGCAATATGTCCATGCTCCAAAGTGGGACCTAAGTCTGAGTGCTAAGATATGCTCAACACATTATCATGATTAAGCAATTGGCAAACTTAGGAAGATGCATACTATGACCATGAGAATCAAAAGAATGAGAAAACAGATGTATTGTAATTAAGACAAGTTTAACTAGAAAATAACTGTGTGACTCTACCTGGAGACTTTTGGGATTTCTTATTGATTTCCCAATTTCCCCTCCTCCGTAGCTTTCACTCCAAAGAACAGAGCTTTATCTCCTTTCTGTCAGCTGTCTGCTACTGCAGACAACAGAAAAATTGGATCACAAAGATTGAACATGTAATGTAGGTTCACAGGTGTTTATTATTGCCTTTCAGCTGAGGTTTGCAGGACATAGTTTCTTCCTTATTAAGATTAAGGAAGGCTGATCTGAAGTTGAAGCTCAAGTTTCTCAGGGAGTTAGTTACTATGTATTTTTAAAAAAAAAAATCACAAGGTGATCTGGAGAGTAAAGTTTTCAAGACTTGGGTGTTAAGTCTCAATCATTTCTGAAAAGAGGCTTCCAAGTCATCAGACTCCTGGTACACTATCCTAACCCAGTTATTCACTTATAGCCTAACCGTATATAGTGACACCACAGCAATTTGATGAAGCTTCTCCAACCAATATTCACTTGAACATTATCAGACATAACTATCCAATAACACGTTTTGTTTGATATGCATCTGCTCTGTAAATAGTAGTTAAATATTTGCTCTAAAGTCAAACAGTAAATTATTGCAATGAAATAAATCCTGAGTTCAAAGAGGTTGTGTTCTCAGGTTAGAGCCTCAGCAAGCTAGAAATTGCAGCAAAATCTAGGGAGTGTATTTTTCACATTTAAACCGTGAATAGGAGTTGGTAGATCATAACCTCCAAGAGCTGGGAGGATTCCACACCAGGTTGCATACCTTGGCAATTTTTCTATCTGTTAAGGTTCATCAGGTACACAAGTCCAAGGACAAATTCTCTTTGAACTGGAAATCAGGATTTCCTTCTTTAAATGAATTGTTTCCTTCCAGCTTTTCTGTAACAGGACCAGCAAATTCAATAGTGAAAGGCACTAGCACAAACCCACAAACACATAAGCAGAAATCAAGTGTTTACCTGACTTTCAGAAGACAGAGGCTTTCTACATAAGTTGAGCATCTAGTCTGCTTGTACTAAATGTAACCAGACTACTAAAAACAGTACAAAATCCCATTGTATATAGCATATCTACATACAACTTCACATCATTAACTCTAAACTGTCATCGTCAATAACAACTCTTTCCACCTTGTATTTACATGTACATGCTGAAGATGAACCCAAAACGACTGGAAAAGATCCTCCCCAAATTCCTTAAGGCTTTGAAAGCACAGGACAGAGTGCTGCTAGTGGGAACCACCAACCGTCCCTTTGATGCTAATCTTAAACCTTTCTGCAAAGTCTACCAAAAAATTATTCTGATTCCTAGGCCTGACTACGCTTCAAGATTTGGCAAGTATTTCAAGTGATTCTGTTGATTGCTACCGTTTAAAATTCATGCTCGTTGTCTGGCTATCCTCAGAACTAACTTTAACCTCAATACATATGCCAGGTGTGAATTTTCAATTAATTTCTATATTGCCTAAATTTTCAATCGTGAAAGTTTAGGTAATACTGATACAGGCTATTCCAGAGATCAGATAATAAAAGTGGAAGTTGGGAGAGTGATTTAAAATACTTTTCTGCAGTGATTAGCATTTCTTCTTGAGTTGTTTAGCATGCACTGAGTTCACCCAATGTGTTTTTTCACTGTAAAAAGGGTAAGATCCTATTTAAATAAACACTTTCTATTTTCAGCTTTTCTTTTTACACGGGGATTCTGAATTTCTGGTATTCCTACCCAGTTTCTATACTCTAAACAATACAGTTCGGGCATCTCCATAAACAGAACCATGTCTGGAGGACTGAGTTTTGTCACCATCAAATTACATTTTTGCCTTACAGATCATGAGAGAAGTTGTAGAAGCATCCACAATTTTGCATGTCTAGTCTATCAAGTGGTGATAAACAGGCCCTCCAGAAGTATGACAAATTCATTGAGGACCCCATATGCTGAGAGTCAAAGCTTGTAACAAAAACCCTTATCTTTTATTAGATTGACTTACATGCGTAGGAAAAAGACAAACTTTCAGGCATGCATGTTTAGTTTCAGATTTGAATCACCTTGAAGTCTGCAGTAGCTCAGCATTGATTAGAAAGAAATGCTCCAAACTAAGCTTAATAATGTGAATCAATTACTACAGAAAAACGGTATTTTGTCCACATCCTTCAGAAGTGGCTGTTATAAGGGCTTTTGTTCTCAGAAGTATAATCTTTTTTCCTATGGTTTTATCACAGATACTGTGTGGTTCAGTACAGTTTTCTGGGTGTAGGAGTCTGGATGGGGTGACTCATAAGCAGAAGGGCTGTTTAGGTTCAACCTAAAGGTAATGTAGAAAAAAAGGTTTGGGCTATTCAGAATGGCACCAAACACTTCAGGTTAGGACTCTTAAGGGCGTGCTTCTCCTACCAGCAGCTCCTAGCACAAATTCCCTATTGATCACCAGATCAAAGAAAACAGACTCCCTTCATGCCACCGATCTCTGATGGATCGTATACCAGAAGATTACAGAAGAGAAACCACACGGAGCTGAGAGATCTCCCTACAGTTGGACCCTTAATACAACATTGCTCCTTATAGTCACCTTATTACAAAATCATACAACTGTACTGTGAAGTCCAGTGCCTTTCATGGAGGCAGCCAAGGTACTGAGATGATGCATGTTTGGACAAGCTCAGACAGGTTTTGACTGCCTCGCACATTGTAAATCTCTCCCGCATTCAGTAAGTCTCATAGTGTAGATGGGAAATGGTCTCTAAGCAAGCTAACATGTGTTTCATGTTATGTTACAGCTCTGATAAATTGCTAACAGATAAGAGACGTGAATAAGACCTAGAGAAAGGAGGTGATAGCAGCTGAATTTAGCTGTGTTCACTTCTGGGGATTGAACTGTCACATTCTGGGATTCTCACCACTAATTTGGAGTCAAAAATAAAGGGCCAGCTAAGGGGATTTCAACTGCAAACTTGAGAATGCCCCAAAATAAAAGAATGCCCCAAAAAAGTTAACTCTGACATTTTAAAGCAGATTAAACTTGTAGCTTTACTTCTTTGACATTGTCCCATTTAAGACAGTGCCTGGCTTGTTCTTTACCTCCAACCTTCCTTGAAGTTCAATGGAAATATGATCTTTACAGTACAGAGCACTCACCTTCCAATCTTGACAATTTTCAGTGCCTGACACCCAGTTTGAGAACTAAAGAAACTTGTTTTGACAGAAAAGCCATGACATAAGAATTATTCATAGCCACAGTGCACAGCTACCTGTCTGCTACAACCCTCCCTTTTGTTACAAACCAGAATATTCCAATCTATGCACAATGGAAACAGTAAATATACAACATAAATCATTGAACTGCAATATTCACATTCCTATACTGGTTTCTTGCTATTAATCACCCAACAAATCAGTACCTCGTATTACACATGACCCTACCTGTAACAGAAGCTGTGGCACACAATACACGGCTGCACAGAAGTAGTGCTCACTGTTGTGTGCATCAGTTCCTCTTTTATGAACTAGTGATTCAGGCAGTAATTATTGAGTGCAGATACAATTCAAGTGGAGGATCACAATTTGCCTGAGTGAAAAATGTAGTACAAAGTTGTCAATACTTATGGGCACAAGTCCATAGTATCAACATTGCAATCAAAGGAAGAATAAGGCAGGTTTTCTCCATTACATGACTGCCCCAACATCCAACACCACTGACTTTCCACCCAACATTTTCATGCTACATATAAGCATTCAAACACGTGGTACTCAAATCACAAATTGTCTGTCTCATTCAAGAACCTTTTTAATCTCCATGCATAATACTTCTTATTTTTTTCCAAAGGTTTGCATATAAGGCTTTAAAGGAAAGCATGGTGAGATGGCATGAAAGTTTTACTAAGTTTCTCCGAGATGGACCGTTACTTTACATAGGATAAAACAAAAGATGCTATTACTCCAATAATTTATTTTTCGGAAGCAAAATCTCAGGCACTTCACAAACATTAAGTAAACCTTCATGTCACAGAGGTTCACAGATGAAAGATGCGAACAGGTTCACTGTTTAACTAACAAGCAAAATGCCAATCTAAGAAATTTACACCTGGCCTTTGCAACATGTGCCTGCATAGCTGGAAGCCTCTGGCTTCCAAACCAGACACTGAGTCCCCATTGCAGCCCTCACTTCAGCAGAAGTAACCTGTGGTCAGGGTCACGGAAATAAAAACAGGCTGTTAATATAGGTACTTAACTCTACACACACAAATGGGAATATTCTGGACAAGTTCTCTTTCTGTGTATACACACAGGCATATTTAAGTAGTTCTCTCCATTTTTATTTTTTTTTTTTTTACACACATATCCACCTCACATTATGTGTCCTTGCTTTCTGAAAAGTACTGACTGGTAGCCAACAAATGATCACTAATGGTTTAAGAACAGATGTGCCTAAAGGCCTCTATGCTACAAATCTGTAGATGAAAGAAACAGCAAACAAGAAAAATTGGAATCTTGGCTTTCCTGACTGATATCCCGTATCTTCCTGTTTCAATTTCAAAATGCAAAACTATTTCTCCTGCTTTCCTTAATATATGTCTTTGGCATTCTCTCTTTTTCTGGGTCCTGATGAACAGTGTTGTGGAAACACATCATCCTGCAGAATGGTGGAGCAATCACCGACTTGCTGAATATAAGCTGCCTAGCAAAGGTGTCTGATGGCTTCACCCAGGGACACATTGTCCAGGCGGTGCAAGCTGTCCTGAGCGAGCTACGCCTCCTGCAGATGACCAGGAAACCACTGAGGACCGCAGAGTTCATGACTTCACTGGCGAGACAGGACGCAGTGTACAAAGAGGAGGAAGAAACATTTAAGGTGACATTAAGAGCTATGTTAACTGGCTGTCTTTCATCGTCCCTTGCCATATCCTTGTCCAGGCACATTTGATCTAGAGACCTGCTAATTCTGCTGATGGGTTGGCACATCACTATTTGACTGATGATGTATGGCTCAATAGCACCAAACACCCATCTCCCCCATTTTGGGATGTTTGGCAGCCTGGGCTGCTGGGCAGCTGGACGTGCCAGGCAAATGCTCATTATTACAGGCAGCAACTCTGCGGGCAACACGCCTGGCATACTGCTGTGCTGAACCTACTGCCTGCACCCGGCTCATCTTGAACAGGGTGGCCTTGACATGCACAGATAAATTATGCAGGTGCCATTAGCACAATGCATTTGTCCTTGTTCTTTCAGAGCTGACGTGTTCAGCAAGCCTGGCTATATTATCTTGAGAAGGCAAAAAACCAGGACATGCAGGGTCTGCAGGGGATCAAGTTCTAAGTCCTTATTTTAAATTATTTCAGACAAGAATTTTCTTATAAGACAGTTTTCATTTCACAGCTTGAAAAAATGAGTTTCTGCCTCAAACTCCATCCCTCTCCCCACCCTCAGGACTATAAAATCCTGAAGGCAAAACCTAGTGCATTTGAGGTGCATTACATATATGTCAAATACACATGGATCACCCTGCAAACAACTACTTTTTCCACATTAGCTCAGTAGTAATTACTCTCTCTTTCCGTAGACTAGGATTATCTTTATATAGTGGTTAATTCTGCTTTCTCTGTATTGCTTTTGGTATTGATGGGAACAGTTTATCAGGCTTAAGAACAGGTCTACAATCTTTACTGTAGTGACTTCAGTGTAGCTTAAGAACAGCTGAACTGGACTTGAACTAGCTGGTTGAGTGCAACACTACAGCTTAGGAGCACTAAGCACCCCAGAAAAATGCCACAACACTTGATCGAGGCACTTCAAGCCTACTAAACGATAGTAAAAACCTTGGCCACAGAACAGGAAAACCCCACTGTATACCAAGGAGCTGCAGGCAGCCCACACCAGGGCCTCCAAATGGGATAGAACTTCTGTACTGAAGCCAAGAGACCCCGAAAGAGCTTTCTCAGTCCAATACTCCCCCAACTTCTACCCAGACCCGCTTATAAACCGTCCAGTTCTCCTGGCTGAAACATTTCCTTTTCATTCTGCTCTTTGAATCCCCTCTGGTTTTGAATCCCCACAGTGCCTTGCACAATAAACAGGATGCAGTTTCTAACAACTTTGTCCAAGTCTTCTTCCACTGCTAACCTAATGATAGCGCGTATTTCTCCCAGCCCTGTTGAATACTTTCCAATTTCCATTTAGAGCCATTTGGCTCACTCAACATAGGCAGCATTTGTGATATTTGGCAAATTACTCTTTTTTTCCTCATGCTTCCTATCTAAACCAATATCTTTCCTCGGGGAAAGGTTAATGGTTCAGTGTTGCAGCAAAGGAAAAAAAAAACCCTATCGTTCCCAGCTCCAAGCAGTAATCCATTTGTACCCTGAAACATGAGAGCTAGTATTTAGTGCAAGTTTAACTTGAAAATATTATTCCACTTACTATAAATGTGCCTGTTTTGTACAGCACAAAGTATGCAGGGAGCACTTCATTTTGAACATGGCTAAAATGACACTGGCCTCAGCGTCCCATGGCAATCATTTCCTTGCATTAATTACAGCCCTTAAGAAAGTATTTCCTTTTATCTGTTTTAAATTTGTTTCCCTTAAATGTCATGGAACCTTGCCCCAGCACCTGTAATATGGCACAGGGGAAGAGGATTGTCAAAATGGCCTTGTGCATTAATTGACTCCAGTATCTCCATCTCTTCTTGCACAGAAGCGCCTCTTCCTGAGCCTCTAATCATTGCCGTCGCTGGACATTTTCTGTTGCTTTGCTTTGTCCTCTTTGAAGTGGGGTGGCTAAAACGCAGTATTGAAAGTGAAGGTTAGCACTGTGATGAATCTTTGATTTCTATTCACTGGAAACATGAATCTCCTTGTTTGACATTTATATTCTTCCAGTGTTCCAAAATGAATATAAATAATGCAAAATTTCTGATAATGTAATTTCTTCATTCAATTTACTCAAATTTCTGCCCCAATTATACATCCACATTTTTGAAATTATAAATTATTGCACCAGTGTGATTGATACAAATCCTTACACAGAAATAACAGTAGTCCTAGAGGAGCAAAGGGCGGTCCAACTGGCATGCTAGTTCTGCCTGGCAATGACTGGTACTTATAATACGTAAGAAAAGCCATACCAAAGACCGCGGACGTCATTCCTCCAACAAGCAAACATTTTAACTCTGATCAGTCACTTACTGTCAGTAATTTCCATCCCCAGTTCAGGTGCTAGTGCATCAGTGATAAATCTAGTTTTATTTTAACCATATCTGAGGAGCCAGCTTCGTTAATCCCACATAGCGGTTATGCTAGCTAGAGTTAAAAGCAGCCCTTATCACGTGCCAGCCGACAGGTTCATTTTGTGCATTGAAATATATGCACAAAGAAATGAGGAGAGAACAAGAGAAGACATTGAGTCACTTGGCTCCTCCTGCCACATGCAACAGAGTCCTTTATCAGCAACGCAGAGTGGTCAGTCAGGTGACCTCCCCAGTCTGTACCCACCAAACAACGCTTTCCACCCTACCAAGCTCCCAGCAAGCTGTTGGCAGGGTTTTGTTATTCTTTCCATTTCCCACTGAAGGTCTGGAGAATGTTATACCCAGGACAACAAACCTCAGGGGAAAACAGAATTTCTGTGGCCTCATGACACATGGAAGGCCAGAGATACTCCTTGGTTACTCCTACTGCTGGGGAAGTCAATTCCTCCCTCAGCCAAGGGTCACAACCATCACCTTGTCTTTCTTATCTCCCTCATGTGAAAGGCCAGAAACACCCATCTCCAGACCTCTCCCTGCCCCATCGTATCCCAGCTGTGTCCGTTCTCCCTGACACAGGAACAGCTTGGCTTGAGACCATCTTTAGAACAGCAAAATTCAATTGCCCAGACCATTGCACTGGGAGCCATGGGGTTCCTCCCAGACACCTCCCATGACACCATCTGGATGTGGATGCATAGAGGTTGCACGACGTTTTAATCAGTGGAGTCAGGGTTCTGGGAGGAGGGGTGCTCAGCTAATTCAGGCAATTAGAGCAGAGATCAAAGTGTTAGGGCTGCCCAGCAGCCAGCTGGACATTTTGACAGCTGTCAGACTTCATTTACCTGATGACAGTACTTAATCTGCAAGACAAGAAGTCCAAATAGGGTGCCTGTCATCAGCCCCTTTCTGGGATCCAGAGGAAGCCTTTAAGAAGCATGACACCAAGAAGGACCATCTGGGGCCGGGAGAGGAACATCATGGGTTTTTCTGCCCTATACACTTCCAATAGCTCTCCTCCCAACCACTTCTCTTGCTGCTGCCTGCCTGTAACACACACTGGAAAACTGGACAAGGCAAACTCCTAGGGGTAGCCTTACCAGGCTCAAGCTGGAGGCAGCATTTTGGACGGATCATATCCATCCAAAGGCAGACTTTACACAGTATTGCCTTGGTAGGAACGTTGAAGATGACTGGGGCCCAGGTGAAGGGCAGAGGGGACACAGTTGTGGCATTAATTAGTGATCTGTGGTCAGAGGAAAGACATTCATTCCTGGGGCAGTGCATGGATGAATACAGTCAAGAAGGAAGGCATTTTATCAATCATGTCAACACCTAGTGGCATTTTAATCTCTGGTGTAGGCAGGACTTTGTTGATAAAGGTTCCTGCACATACGTACGGCAAAAGACTAATTCCTACACACTCCTAACTTTAAAGCATTGCCCTTTCCTTCACTTTACATTATTTTCACATGGCCTAGAACTGCCTTGTTGACATTACAGGCCAGGAGCTTGGCAAGTTTGCAGAGCAACTATACAAAAATCATTTACAAGTCACGGGACTGTGAACAGGCATCTGAAAGCAATAAACAGGTTTTTAGCGTTCGGGGTTTGTTTTGCTTCTTAAGCTCCCTCATTGAAATAAAAACTGTCTGGATTGATTTGCAGAGCCATGAGAAGTACATGCTTTGTCTATTGCCAAGTTTCAGACCAGAGGGAGTTTTGACAAGAGCTATATACCTCGGAAATAGGGTTGATCATAGAAGTTCTAACATTTCCATAACTATAGCAACACAAATGGCCCAGCTAAGTATTCCTGTTAATGAGACACACTTCAAGCAAGCAATTGCTATACTTCTTGATATAATAATGTTCTCAAGAGATCCAAGGATTTAATTTCTGCTTCTCCACAAGCCAGACAGGATTTTAAGATTTTTTTTTTTTTTTAAGGAATTCTCCATTGTACAAGTAAAAAGTTTCTTAACTGTTTGGTTTGTTTGTTTGCTTTTAAGTTTTAATAAAACATACACATGCTTTTTGATTCTCCAGGCTTGGTATGCCAAGACGCCACTGGGTAAAGCACGAATCAGAGCACTGGCAGACAGTGAGAAATCAGGAAAAGGAAAAACAAAAGGAGATAAAGGAAAAAGGAAAAACTAACTTCCTCAAGAATTTTGCATCTGGCAATATCAGACACAGCTCTACTTCACTGAAAAGGGGGAGGTGCTAGGAAAGCAGACACTTCAGAATCATGCACCCCAAGTTACAGCTATTTCAGGAAAGGGAATTCCTTTCTGAATGAATTTTAACAAGTTAAAAAGTCAGATGAGACATCAATGTGACATGTAGCTCTCAGAGGATAAAGAGTTAATGACCACTGACTTACTCAAGCATTATTTATTCTACGAGGTTTTAGGGGGCAGAGAGGTTCATTACTCAGGACTGTAACATGCCATCAACTTTTAGGCTATACTCATTTATTTCAGCAAGTAACTCTCCTTAAAAATTGATGTCACATTAATGTCTTTCATTACTTTAATATCCTATATGCTTTATAAAACTAACTGCTTTATATATCTGTAAGTCTAATGTGTTACAGTTCTCAATAAAACTATTACAGCTATAAAGACTGCTTTTTAATTGGGATGGATTATAAGACACTTAATGCAATCTACCACAAGCTGAATATTTACATAGCCACATGAGGACCAGCACTGTTTCACCTTTTGATGCCTCATCATGGACAAATTCATGTATGTGGACATTAGCAGAAACCATTAATAAGCAGCACAAAAGCAAAGTGGTCAGGTGGAGTTCGTTTTGGTGGATGCCTTAAGAATCTATTTTGCAATAGAAAACAACACTTTATTACCTTGTTTGCACAAAGAACGATATATCTGTTGCTTAAAGAAAACCCAAAACGTATGTGGCAGACGAGCAGCTGTAATGGTATTCTGGAATAGGCCTGCTGAGCTTTCAAAAAGGTTGTTTCATGCCATGTTAAACCAAATTCACCTGGACCTGCTTCAACTTCTTCCAAGCCCGGCAAGTTCTGTTTGTGTAACCCACCCACAGGTGAAAGCCTGCCCCATCACATCCAGACCTCATGCATGAAGCCGTGTACAGATGTAGCCTGTAGTATCACAGTGGCTATTTCTACGTGCTTGAGCAGCAAAATACGAAGCTGTGTGGTGGGAATATCTTCTGCGCAGAAGGACCCAATACACCTGGAGGCAGAGATTTCCTGGCCTTGTGCTTTGAGGTAGCGTTTCCTACTCAGCAAGAGTGCATTCAGCCTAATATCCAAATATCACAAGTAGCAAGTGCAGGGAACTAAACCTGCTCAGAAACAGAACCTTGTAGTCCATGATAGCATTTGATAGCGTTTCAGTTGATGGGCAATCTTGTTTGCTCACAAGTCAGCAATTTTGGGGGCAAGATATTTATAAACAGTGGTTAGAACATCCTAAAGTTTTGGGGCATCCGACGTGATACCGATGGAACCAGCACCACCTTTACGTCAAATACAGGATCTCATTCACTGGGGTCTTCTACAAATAAGAGCCAGAAATGCCTGTTTGCACCCCTAACTGCAGCATACCTATGTTGACTTGACAACAGGTAACTTACAATACCTTTTTAACTGGAAACACAAAGCACACCATCCCCAGGGAGACGAAGGACCTCTCTATACCAGCACTAGAGACAGGCTGGGAGGTACAGAGGGCTGTGTTGCTGTAGGAAGCTGTTCAGCTTTCCTCCACCATGGACCAGGCCAACCTGCCTTTGGGGGACGCCAGGCTGAGGACAGCACATCACACCTGCGTCGCATATACTCTGCCCATTACAACTCTGAGCATAATTCTGGGTCACAGAGCAACTGCTCGCTGCTTGTTAAGATCTTATTAATATGTCTTCCCGATAAAAGGGAATGATCACATTTTAAACATCTCTGTATCTTTGTACTATACATCCAAGCCTCTTGCTTCCCCTACTAAAACAGCGTAATTTAATCAAAAAAATGATGCAAGTGACTTGTAGAAAACATGTTGTTACCTAGCTGGTGAGTACGCGACACGTTTTAGGACAGAAACTGCAGAAAAACAAAAGGCCACCTGAAAAACTGCTTGAGAAGCTGCTCTAACACAGCTTGCTGGGAAGGGGATGATATTGACCTGAGATTGCTCCTAAGAAGAAATCCATTGGAAAAAGATTGTCCTGGAAATGGCAAAGACTGAAAAAAAAGCCCAGAAAGATTCCTACAGGCAACTACCTGCACAGAAAACAATTCAAGTAATCCTATCATTGAGCACAGCAGAGGGGATTGAATGGCTCTGGTTAATAAAGTGAATTTCCTTTCCAAGGGAAGAATAGGCCGCCATGCCATCACAGCACATTGGATTGAGCCACCCCAACTCTGGCTTTCTGTGGTCCTCTTTGGTGACATTTTGCTGTCTGGTCCAGGCCTCCCCTGGATTTCAGCCTTCCAACCCTGAGGCTCCATCTCCAGCCCTGACAAGGTGATCCAAACGACAGGAGAGGAAGCGCTCGCTAGATCTCCTCTGTGCAACACCTCAGGACATTTCCCAGTGTACACAAGTCCTTCCCCCAGCCATCCCAGCAGTAATGTGGCTGCTGGAGCCTGGTCATCACCCACACAAAGGACACCATGAGTATGAGCTGCCAGCCCCCCTGGGTTTAAACACTTGCAACAGAGCAGCTGCAAACTTTGGCTTTCCTTTCTTTATTCTTTCTTTGCAGAGGCTTGCTTGCAGCAGGCTGCTGGCTTCACAAATCCGGCAGCGCAGCCCAATTAAAAAAGGCACTCTTCAACTTTGTCCTTTGTGAAAAGAGCCAGACTCTCCCAAAGAAGTGGCAGGGTTTGTGTTAAAAGCCTTATCACTGCTCTCATCTGCAGGAAAACTAATTTGGATAATTCTGTCCTTAATCTTGCAGACAGTGGAATACTCCTCTCCACAACAGGTTTGACAGCAGAACGTGATGTGATGAAAAGACCGCATTTAGGTTGGACGTAAGCAAGCCCATTAACTAATATTTCAGCAGGTTCAGTGCAATATCAATAGCAAAGGAACACACTGACTGGCAACATCCATCTCCAGGGCATGACTCCAACCCTATGCAGAAAGGATGCATGAACCTCTAACTGTCCCAGGTGTGCTTAGCAGGGCAGAAGCCAGCAGTTTTTCTCCAGTATTCACCAGTTTACGGGGAAAAAAGGACCAGGGTAATTTAACCTCTAGATGTAGCTTGCAGCAGTGGCAGCTTTCATTGTAAAGAGCTTTTTTTTTTTTTTTTTTAAACCATGGGGATCTGGAAGCCACACCTGGTGTATCTACAAACAGCTCCATGGGTGGGGGGGTTGGGGGGTGGTGACAAAGAGGTGATAAATCAGACCAACTCTGCCCTGCATAGCTACCAAGCCCTCGCTCTTCTTTAGGGAGTGCTCTTGGGGGGATGGGGAGGGAAGAATGAGGAGCAATTTTAATGCTATTTAATTATTATTACAGAAAGTGTAGCTACTTGAAAATGAAGCTGTTGCATCAAGCAGAGCCAACACACAGTAGTTTCAGTGTCAACGGCTGAACTATTCAATTAAGCGGCCCTGGCTGGATCTCCAATGCCTGTCCCGCTGTGAGGCTAATAGCGCCTCACAAGGAACACCACTAGAGAGGCTCTACCAGGCCTGGGTAGGACATCTCTGCCCAGAGATCTTTCACCACACACACAAAAAAAAAAAAAAAAAAAAAGGGGTTGTGGCTTTGCTAACCCCAGCTACAGGGCAATTGCACTCTACTTTTCAGCCCCAGCCTCCTGGCACGGAAATCCCAAAATCTGACGAGGGAGGAAAATCCCCTTTGCTACACCCTGTCCCATAGTTAGTCTCCAGCAAGAGGTGAGTTTTGGGGGATGGCGGAGAGGGGTGCCTCCTGGTGTGGCGGCGGGAGGTAATCCAGCAGCACCAACAAAGCTGAGAAAAGAAACTGTCACACTCATTTATATATGTAAGTGATCTAGAGAATTATTGGCTAAATTATTTAAATGTCCCATTACTATTAAATTACTGGGCATTCATTGTAAGAACAGTCATAATACAGTAACTAATTTGGTATTAATGTGAATGTCAGCGTTTCATTGCAGTTATTTTGTACTTCATCATAAGATAATTTACCAATAAATTAATTGGCTTAATTGCTTCCTCCAAACCCAGGAGAACTACATATGACGTGACTTTTATAAAGTGTTCATGCTCACTCCCCATCTTCCTCCTTTAACCACACCAAGCAGGAACCCCCCTTTGAAACACTTGGGAAGGAACAGCCAAGAAAAAGGGAACAAAGTGTGACTTCACTCTGCCACAGGCAATAAAATCTTGGCAAACCTTGCCCTGCGGATTTTAATGTGCTTTAAATATAGCCCCCGAGGCCATGCTTGGAGCAGGAGCCCAGGTTTCAGTGCCAGCTTTCCAGGGTCCTGGGTGGTGGGCAAAGAGCATGGCACCAGCACTCAGCCTCCATCCAAGGCAGGGGAAGCACCTGGGAACCATTCTTGCCCACTTCCCTGTCATACAAATTCCCCACACCATCTTCACCTCCCCAAAATACCAACGAATCCCAATCCCCATCAGCCAACCGGGTATCAGCCAAACCAGCCAGAACAGAGACTCAAGCTGTAGCTGACAGACTTGATCCAGTTGGAAATAAGTTACTACCGATTTGCCACAAGGCAAAAATAGTGCCATAATCAGGATGCCGGGTGCGTGGTGGATACCCTCCCTCAGATGAGTCATCTACCAATTCTCTACCAACCCTATCAATAAGCCTGTACCACGGCACTTGGAATAGGACGAATAAGAAACCAAAACCAAACAGAACCTTAAGTCATGAAGCACCAACCGCCTCCACGTTGCTCTACAGCGCCCACCAAGCACCCCAGGGAAGACCCTCCCAGTCTCGTTGCAGACCCCAGGCAGCAACCCATTGGCATCCGTGCCGGAGAAGTGTCTGCCTCCCGGCAGCGAGCTCTTGCGGATGCCGCCGGCCGAGAGCAGCCCCAGTCCCACAGGGCCAGGCAGGAGGGGCTGCATCCTCACAGCCAGGAGGGAGGAACAACGGCCCTCCCTAGCTTAAAGGCAGCAGCCACCATGAAGTCACGCTTTCGCAATGCGCCTCAGGTATTTTTAGGTCCCCGGCTTATGTCAAGCACTCAGGTTATGCCGCTGCGGCCGAAGCCCTTTAATCAGTCAGCGTAACGCCTGTTAAAAGCGGTGCCAGCCCTTGTCTCTGATCCCTGCCAATTTTGCATGAGCTATTTTGCCTTGCTGGCCTGCACGAACTGAGGTTACTGGGAGTGCCGCTGCCTTCCTGAAAGCCGACTCCTCCTTTTTTTTTTTTTTCTTTTTTTTTTTTTTCTTTTACAACCACTGCTGAAGCTCTCTGGCAACACAGTGAGACTCCCAGAGCTTCCACTCCTGTTCCCCAGGAGCTTAGGAAAAGTTTATTGCTGTTTTCTTCTCTAGGAGATGAAAAAAAGCTCCATCTAGACCCCAGTGGGTAAGGACAGCTATATTTTCCAGTTTCTTGTTTTAAATTTTTTTTAATAAATTAACAGGGCTCTTTCACAAGGCACTGGGAACAGATTGCACCAGAATCAGCACTTTGGCATGTGCTCTTCCACCGCCAGGGAGAGATCAGTCCAACTGCAAAATGCCGCTAAATCTTTATTTATGATGATTTACCCTGGTCCTGGGCAGCCTGCATCACACCAGACTGGCAAATGGTCCGACTCCAGGTGGGAATAGCCCAAGGGAATACATCTCCTTCCAGCGTGCCCTGGCCAGAGACGAGTCCCAGCCATGATGTATCTGTTGTAGCTTATTGTTTAAGTTGACATCGAAATTAAAAAAAACCCCGACATTTCTCAGCAAAACCCCCCAAATCTGGTAATACAAAGTGAAGCTGACTGTTCTATTAACTCCCATCCTGCATCAGCAATTTTCTAAAGTGTGGAAACGTTATAATTGACTTTTCTGCTAGTAGCAAAATGTCATTTTTTCTTAATACTTCCTAAGTCAGTAATGCATTTCAAAAGCCTACGATGCCACTACCACAACAGGACTTATAAATTAGCACATTTTTAGCTTTTCATTAAATACAATACCAAAAAAAGTCTCATCATATTAGGGTTTCTTTCCTCATTATTGAAAGTACTGCGACTTTGGAACTTCGCGCAGCAAATTATAATGCACTCAGCCTGGGTCCATTGTAAATCAGGGCTTCAAAAAAGGTGTCATGTAGTTGGGCCCTCTTTAGGCACTGAAAATATTGGAGTCTATTTGAAAACGCCTTATGTAGTCTCTCACTAGCCTTGCAAATCATCACAGCACCAGGTAGAGCTTCCTTTTATTTTTTGCCTCATGGCATCAAGCCATTTCTATTCCGACCAGAAAAAGAGGATTATTTCTTGGTGGGATTTAAAAAAAAAAAAAAAGAACCCTACACCTAAGATAACAAGCTGCATAAAATCCCCAAATCATTTAGGGCTCTTGTTCAGCTTTGCATGGCATCCGTGGGGCTGTCCTCTTAAAAAGAGAGAGGGGGTCTCCGGCCAGACACCCAGCTCGCTGCCCTGGGATGTCCCCAGCCAACAATGCTTTTCAGAGGCCACCGCTAAAATACTGCTCTGGTGCGATCAAAGGCACAGTGCCTACACGGCTCCAGCTAATTCCCGAGCTCCATGCTGAAAGGCTGCTACCCCAGGATGATGCTGCAGAAGAAGGGCCGTTTCTTTTGCAGAGCAAACAAGCGCCAGCCCTTTTTGCGCACAGTTACCTCCTACAAAAGCGCCGAACACAACCTTGGTTGGCCTTTGGCGTTACAGCCCTCAACTGGAGTCCCCTTTCCTGGCAGAAGGGGGAAAATAATAGGGGTTGTGGGAGCAGGGAGAGGCTCGCACCCCACTCCTGGACCCCCCCCAAAACCAGGTGCCATCCCAAAGGCAGGGCGCTGCCAGGCTCCTCTCCCACCAGCCAACAGTCTTGAGACCAAAGGATAGGAAATGCAGACTCCATGCCCTTTCCCATTTTCCTAGTCCTCTGAAGAGAGGTTAAATACATCCTTAATCTCCTCTACCCAATTTCATATAACATCAGCGCTGCAGTTTCCCATTCATAGGATGCTCCTCTCCTTAAAAACGTTCGTGCTTTAAGTTGCTCAAACAAGAAAAACCATCATTAACAAGATAACCAATTGCACCCAGCAGCGAAGGGAAAGAGGCATGAAACAAGGCTTGTCAGGAGGGCAGCTGCAAGTCAGCAGCAAAAGGCATTCCCTAATGTCCTCTTCCAAATTCCCACTTTAGTCTGCTACCCTGCCTCAGTTTCCCCAACAGGGAAAAAGCAACTAGCAGCAACAGAAGACAAGGATCAATGCAAACACTGGGAAGGGCTGAAGGACATCTCACAGCACATGCAACAGCAGCATTAAAGCCCAAAATAAGCAACAGAGAGCAAAGAACCAGAATGAGGAAGACCTGCAGAGGAGAGCCAGAGGCCAGCATCATGAAAAAAGCAAGCACAAGGAACCCACCTTCTCTCCCTTGAAGGATCAGAGCTTCTGCATAGGTGTAGTTGGTATGTGGCCATCAGGAAGGAAAAGGACTGCACATGCTGCTTTGCCCGTCATTGCCCAAGAAACCATCCAAAGCCCACAACCAACCGACAAACCCCAAGGAGCTCAGGGGCTGAGGTTTTCACCTGGCTCAGTAGATCACCTGCAAATGGGAAACCCAGACCATATGTGAGGCTGTCACAGCATCTCAGCTGGGACTAGTGCTAGGTAGAGCCTTTTCTAGAGGTTTCCTCCCACAGTGCACTTTGGGAGCAAAAATCATTTTGATGACAGCAGTGAGCAGGCAGGTCCTGAGCACATGGGACAAGGGGATCTGAGGATCTCTGCAAGACCCTTGCTGCCCCATTGACCCGCTCATGAAAAGAAGGAAAGGCCCTGTGATGAAAGGCCACGCATGGAGCTGCCACGTGGGTCAGGGACAGACATGGGTGCAGGTACAGGACCTCCTCCACTTGCAGTCCCTCTTCCTCCCCTGTGCTGTGGGTTTCCATCCCTCTCCATCCAGCCTCTTCCCTGCCCTTGTGCTACATTGAGGTCTGGTGGGCAAGAGTTGATCTTGGACCATTTGGGGGTTTTTCCCAGTTCTCCTGGATGAAGGCAGTTCAGGTCTGTGATCAAATCAGGCTGCTCCAGTCACCTCCAGCAGCATTTTCATCCATGTGCAGGGTAATAAACACTTACAGAAGAGGACCAGAGGTGACAGATTTCAATTCCAGGCACATCATTATTTGTCCCAGCTCCTGGTATCCTGAATCATACAAGAAGAAGGCACTACACCTGCCCATCCAAGGGCTCCTTAATGGAGTGGGACTTTTGATTTCTTAGTAATAATAACTCAAGATTGAACTCCAGGAAGAAAAAAAGGTGGAGGGGAAAGAGAATGGGCTGAAACAAGAAGAAAAACACCAAGAAAGACTATTTGGAGAGCAAGAGGAAATTTAGGAATCAGACATTAAGACAAAGATAGTGTGACGGGCCAAGCCCTAGTGAAAGCTTGAGAAGAGGTTAAAGGTTGGGTGCAATCCTGTCCTCTCATTAGGAGTAATTGGAGTGGTGAATAGATTGGAGGATTAGGAGGAGGAGATGGAAATCATGCAAGTGAGACCTTTGGCCAGCAAAGCCAATAGCCCAACTCAGCAAAAAGTTTGGCTAAGTTACACCCCTAATTGCTCTAATTAAAGGTGTGCTCCATCCCAAATGCCGCTCAGGCAGCTCCCGAAAAGCCTGTCACAGCGGAGCCCTTCAGGAAGGAAATTATAAGCATGCAGAAATGCTAAAATGCACCAGGCCAGACTGAAATTTGGGGTCTCATCGTCAGTGATTCAAAGCCCAATGGAAAACTGCCCTGGTGTGGTGGTGCCCCCATCCCATCACCCACGTTAACCTAAAAGCACCCAGAGGGGACAACCTTGTCAGGGCGGGTTGGAGCAGCTACACATACGAGCACACTGTGGTGCCACCTGATGGCCCCAAAACGTGCCCCATCCTTACATCATCTTCCTCAGCCCACCCAGGAGATCCTGAGCCTCCATCCCTGAACCCCTCCCGCAGGGTCCTGCCCTCAGCCAGCTTGCAAAGCCATCTCTGCTCCATCACCAAGGTAAAGCTCCCAATTCTGGGGTATCCCTGACCCGCCAGTGATGTGCCACCCCCCTGGCAGTCAGTGCATCCCCCTCTGCTCACTAACAAACCCCCTTGCAGGAGGTGTCAGGGACAGCCCAAAGCTCCAGCCCCCCGCATTGCCCACCTGAGCCACCCCCCTCGTTCAGCGGGGAGACTCCTTGGCATCACAGCTCAAGGAGGGCAGGGGATGCGGTGGTGGGAGTGATGAGCTGACAGCTCACCCCGCCGGGAGCTGCCAGCATGACAGATGGTCCAGGTGCCGCAGCCGGACCCTGAGAACCGGCTGCCTCGTCCCATCATGGCAGCAACCTGTAATTTCCGAGGCAGCATTTCCAGCCCGTACCCCACAAGTGATGGGAAGGGGGGGCAGGAATGAAGGCAGAGCCAAGCAGGCAAACCAGATGGCTCTCTCATTAAAGTGCAGCTGCACGAAGGAGAGGTCATAGCTGTAATGAATCGGGCTGAGTCCCCACTAATTAACGCTGACAAGCAAAGTTCAGATGTGTCCACTGGTAAGGAATAAATCAATCCCCCAGAAATGGATACGGCCAACGAAGGATAGTTGAGTTTGTACTTACGCGTCCCAGAGGGTAAGCAATTATCTCCATAACTTTCTAGTTAAGGTGCATTTGGGAAACACATCTTCCGATCCATAAATACCTTCCTTCCACAAATACATTACGCTTTCAGGTGTCAAAAGCTAATTTTGCTCAGGAGCAAAACTACACAGGGTGGCATGAAACTGAAAGAAGGGCTTGTTGAAGCTCCCGGTACCATCCAGCTTCTCTGTTTCTATCTCCTGTAGCATTTAGGCAAAGAAAAGCCTGCTGGATAGCAGTGATGTTCCTGGTGGGGATTTGTCTAGGAAACAGGGTGAATCTGGTTCAGCTTTCATGAGTTTGGAGAAGAGAACTGGGGTTTGAGACCTGAGGTACACAGCACTGGATCCTCACCCTATACAAGTCCCTTTTTAGGGGGTCAGCCTGCAGGTGGTGGTGTTGACACATGGCACATCACACCCCTGGTGTCTCCCATCTGGGAACGGGGTTCTGCGTTATGGACCCTCCAAGGCACCTCTAATCCCCTCCACATTCCTCCTTGCCCTTTCCCCCTCCTCCTCTGCAGTCACACTCTCTCTCCTCCTCCCCAGGACCACACACACACACCCCGCAACCCCAGGGATGCCATGGTGGGACCCACTGCCCACCTGGCAAGTGGGTAGCGTCACCCACCTTGCACCCCCCTGCCCTAGCAGCCATGGGAGAGCATTGACTGCAGCACTGGCTAAACTGAGAGCAGACCTGTGCTGTAGGGATGTTAAACCTTCCCCTGCCTCAGGTCACCAACAAAAACACCTGCATTTTTTGGGGTGCACAGAGCTATTGGCACCTTGTGCTGCCCTACGAGCTGCTTTGGCCAAACAAGAAGTTTGCTTTGTTCTTACATCCCACCCTGTTATATAGGACAGTGCTACTTCACGTCTGCTTTCCTCCTCTTTTTTTCAGCAGACCCAGACAAACTGAAAATGGTGCTCTGGTCCCATTAAACAGACGGTGAAGCCCAGTCCCTTGCTGAACCCAGAGGTTTTGAAACTGTAATCACAGGAACAAACTTTTTTTTCCCCCAAACGTTTTTTTCCACCTCTTTGGTTTTTGTTCTGAGAGATGGTGCCAAGGTTGGTGGCATCTCCTGGGCAAGTCCCCCAGGACAGCTGTTCTCCTGCCCTCCCCTGCTGCATACAACATTCACAAAAGAAAACTGTCCCGGTGTTTCAGAAGAGGCTTTGTTGTGCAGGCTTCTTTTCAGCATCTCCTTCATCGCTTCCTGCTTCTCTGCACCAAGTCCTCCCAGGTTAGCCAGAGCAGGGCTGGTGGTTTTTATAACCTCCATATGCAGGCAGGTGCTTAGATTGTAGCCTCGGGGCATCAAAGTTTGAGGTGGGCATTAAAAAAAAGGTGTCATGCAGCAAAATCAGCTTTCACATAGGGAAGGACCAGCCCTTGCGCTGCCTTGCACATCTGCCTTCTAAGAGAAAGAAGAAAAAAATGCAGGGAGGAACTCAAGCCCCTCACGTCCCAAAATCTAAGGCAAACCAAGCTGAAAACTTTGTGTCTGCATCCACTCATGCTACTCACTAAGAGCATTTCGCAGCCCATGGCAACACAGGTACCACGTCCAGTAGAGAGGTTTGGTACATTCCTTTGCCAAAGAGGGCCTAAGACTTTAAGATAATGGGGGGAAAAAAAATACAAACTTTACAGACCACAAACCAACAACCTCAAGGGTGGTTTCTAAAAATAACCTGGTCTCCTTGCCACCAGAGATGAGTGGCAAGTGCACCGGGCAGCTGCTAATTAGTAAATGCCATCACTCAGCCTCATACTGTAAGGGGGCCATGTGATGGAGGGTCAGTCTGAGATGGGTTTCCAGGTTGGCACATTTCACAAGCACATTACTGAGGGGTTAAATAATTGGTAGGACTCCCCTTTGCCTTTAAAAGAGGATGCGCACCAGGATTGAATTTCCAGGGGATAATTAACACAGCTGCAATTCTTCAGAGAGGAGGGAGGAAAAGGGAAGCTGAGTATTTTTAGTTAAGCTAAGAGCTATAGGGTTTTTTTATTCCTATAATTGATGGAAAAAGAGTGGACAAAGAAAAGCACTGCACAGTTATGAAAACTGGAAAGGATTGTTTCTTTTTTATTGAATCAAGTTATTTACGTTTGGCAAAGAGGAGCCACTACAATCCAGCGCAGCACAGAATACCTTTCTATATTATATAGAGCTGTTAAAGGGAAGTGTTTTGGCACTATTTAAATATTATCTAATTTCAATAAAAAACAGACAAAATCAATGCAGCCTCGGGACGAGTTTATATTTCACCAGGTGGCAGTTTTTAAAGGAGAGCTGGCCCATCAGCAACAGCTTGGCTAGCTCTGCTCATGCAATTGCATCTGCAAAAGTTTTGGGTTTTTTTTTTGGGGGGGGGGGGGTTGTTGTGCAAAGCGTTACCCGCACAGAGAGGTGCGTCTTCATGGGCGTTAATCCTGCGGTCTGACCCCCTCGCTCAGCCACCAGCCACGTAACTGGGCAGCGCTGTCACATGGAAGGGGGGGGGGAAGTGCTGGAAATATAAGTGTGGGGACGTTTTGGCGACAGGTTGGCTGTTTGCAAGGTGGCACCTGGCTCGGAGAGAGGAGATTAAACCTCCCGCCCTGCGCTGCCCGGCTGGGGATGGTGCCCTGGGGGGACGAGCAAGCGTCGCCGGGGAGAGACGCCCTCACGCCGCAGTCCCGCCAAGGTAGGCTTGGGCAGCCGATGGTTTATCTTGCAGCGTGGTGGTCTCACCATTCCACCTGCTCACCTCCTGGTCCCCTGGCTGTGGGCACAGCATCCCCTCCCCATGGCCGTGGGGTGCTGAGGGGGACCCAGCCATTGCCCCATCGCAGGGAGCTCCACCACTCAGCCAGCTCATTTTAATTATTTTGAGGGGTAAAGGCGGGGTGCAAGCTTTAAATCAGTCAGGCATTGCCATCCGCGCTTGAGAGCAGCTGGAGGAGGCAGTGCTGCGGGCTGCCAGCCCTCGGGCTCTTTCACCGCACTGGAAATTTCCCTGGAAAAAAAAAAATAATACCATTCCCCACTGCTGGAGGGCAGCTGTAAATCACGGCGGTGACACCAGGAGCTCTCGGCACAGGCACATCTGGACTCACCGGACTTTTTAAGGCAGGCTTACAGTTTTTTTGAACTGTCAGGGCAAGTTATGATGGGCTGAAACCTCCCCAGTGTGAGGACTAAGTTGCTATGTGGCAGCTTAACTTGGGGAACAAGCTCGCACTGAAGTAATTTTCCTTCTGTGTATCATGCTCTTTCATGTGCCAGGAATGAGTTTTCCTCATAATGTGAAACCAACGCAGACAATTTAAGTCATTATTAATAGATACACTTGATCTGAGGAAGTAAAATGCTTAATGTTTTGTTAAATGAGGTGTACTCTGCAAACAGTTGTATGCAGGGAGAAGGTTAAGATGCTACCCCCGCATCAGAGATAAATGAGTGCGAGGTTACTGCTAATGAAGTGCTCACGCTCACCAACGTCTGGGGCTCAGGTCTGTGTAAGAACATCTCTACTGAAGTCAGGACACGTAAGGATGATCCCAGGTTTAATTGGTTGCAGGATCAGTCCCTCGGATCCTCGGGGTCTCGAGGTGCAGGGACTGGGATGCTGGGAGGACAGGTGATGTGCCCAAGGCCATGCAGCACAGCAGTGGCAGAGCAGAGAGTAGGGCTACAGGGTCCCAGCCTTCCTCCAGCACCCAAAATCGCTGCCCAAAGGTGACAGGTCACCTATTAGCAGTCTAAACTCCTCATTTTCCTTCTAAACCCAAACAGGGACTTCGCCCTGTCTCCTGGCCAGTCCCGGCATGTTCTGCAGATGTCCTGGCTGCCAAGCTCCTCTCTGCAGTAAATCACTCCTGTCTGTGTGATAGTGTTTCCCTTAAAAACACGGGAATATTTTTTCATCCTGACATCACTTTCCACTCATCAGTGGAAAAAGCACTTGACTCGGCTGGCAGGAGCTCAGGCATTTATATGTGCCACTCAGCTACAAGAGGACTTTTTCTTCCTACTCTTGCTGGCCCTGGCTATTTTTAACCCCCTCCGCCAGCGATGTTGTTAATCCTATAATCCTATCACTACCATGACCCAAGAAGTGAGTGCTATATGCAAATAGACGCTGATTAAAAGGCTTGTGAGAAGGGGTCACAGGGTATTTCAACACACTCTCAACAGGAGTTTAATGCCAGACACACACACACACACTCTCCCATTGCAAAATTAGCCCATGTCTGACCGAGACAGTCTAGACTCCCTGCTAAATATACCTGGCTGCCAGTACAGGAGGTGGTCTGTGCTGCGGGATGACCACCCCCTCACTGCGAGCGAGGGCACGTGAAGGCAGGCTTCCTCCACGCCACCGCAAAAATATTTCAGGATTGCTAATGAGCAGAGAGGGAAAGTGAGCCAGGGCTGAGAAAACGTGACCCAGGACAAGTCCCTGGGGAAAACAATCCCAGTCCATGCCACTCCCCCCAGTTTCCAAACCGTCTCCTGCACCAGCCAAGGGACCCCAGGGGCTGTTTTTCATGCCAAAACAATGCTTTTAAGAGGTGGTTCAGTTGATACCAGGAGGGTGAAAGAGCACAGAAAGGCTGGAGGTAGCAGAATAGCAACAAGTGGTAAAAGAAGAGAGAAAGGTGATGGGATTTGGAGGTTCAAACCAATCGAGCAGTTGTGGAGAGACAGCCAGGTGGGAATGCCAATGTTGAGTTCAGAGGGAGAAAGAAAACGGGAAAGACCACATAGGTTGACCTCAAATTAGCTCCCACTGCAGCTGCTTGTGAACAGGGACCTCAAGGCAGGGGGTCCTTTACACCAGAGATTAATTTACAGAAAGACTCCAAGTCAGACACCCCCCAGCTCAGCGCAACCCCATCCTGAATGGACACACTGGGGGTTTGTTGTGGTTCCATGCTCTTCCCATGGTGTCCGGGGCCAGGCAGCTGGATGTCACCACAGCTGTGCTGAGGAAACCCACAAAGAAACCTCAGATGGCTCTCACAATATAGTTGGGGTTGGCACAAGGATGCTCATGGTCACCTGAAGGAGCCCAGCAAGGTCCCTGCTTGCAGAATGCTATGGAGAAGGTCCCAAACATTTCTTCCAGCTCCAGGTTGACTCCGCATAGAGGGAACCACAAACGGTTTCAGCGATCCCTCCATGTCTGGTTGTTCTGACATAGTTTAACATCTTCCCAAGATCTGCTTTGATCTTGNACCCAGAGCCTCGGGTGGTGGCAAAGTCACGAGATGACGAGGTCTATTCTTGTCCCGGCCACAGACTTCACCCGTAACCTTGAGGGAAGGAGCCACAAGCCTCAGGGCAGCAGGAGCTGGGCACCCTTGGCTGGCATCCGTCCCTGTGCGTAAATGGCAGCAGAGACTGGGTGCTTTCTCTCTCCTATACAAGGCATCAGTGGGGAGAGTGGCTCCCCCTGCCAAAGCTGCAGGAGGTTTTGTACCTCGCTGGCCTTTGCCAAGTGCTTTGCATCCCTGCAGGGACGTGCCAGCATGCCAGTCTGCATCGTGTTGACCACTAATGTGATGCCCATATTTTTCCATATAGCAGTCATGAGACTGGAAACAGGTATGAGTGCCTTAAAGTGAAAAAAAAAAAAAAAAAAAAAACACAAAACAA
>VZSF01004659.1:3233901-3271606 GCA_013398295.1 Chionis minor | reverse complement strand
CGCACAATCTTGAAGCAAGACTCTTAAAAGTTTTGCTTTTAAAAAGACATATTGTTCCAGCATTAAATCTTGTTCAGGAAATATACAGAAAGACTAACTTCTTTACCACATTTCAAAATGTAAAATACAGTTCGGAGAACTATATTTATCTACATATTAAATGGGGTGGGGGGTTTTTTCAGTAAGATTTGCACTCAAAATCCAAATGAATACTTCAAATGCATGGATATGTCTTTCTCTGAGTATCAGACTGGTGAGAACATGAAGGGTGATACATTTCATCATGAACCTATATACTGGATAACTGGAGGCAGTTATTGCGTTAGATAAATTTGTAACTATTCTTAAACAAAACATCACCCACATAGTACAGCTCTCTTTCAATGACAGGAAGTGTACAATAGTTAGTTCTCAAAAACTAAATGGCAAAAGCATTTACAATACTGAAGCATTCTTTGTGTTTGATCTCCTTCATTACTGTCATTTTTTAAAAATGGTTTCTGAGTCTCTGTGGTGCCATAAGCTGTTTTTATTGCACTGTTAAATACATCTATTCTTTACCACCCTTGTTAACCCTTCCCCCTTTTTAACAGAAATTATCAAAACGCTTATAGCTACAAAGAAAACCATTCCTGAAGGCAGCATACATAAACAGCCCATGAAGCAGCACAGTATACAATTCACAACTTCCACAACTTAGTCACGCACAAAAAAAAGTATGTTTTTCTAGTTCTGCCCAGAATTTACCTTCAAAAAGCTAGTTTAGAAACAGCAATACTTTTAATGTACACAGTTAAGAATAAGAGAGCCATGAAAATATATTCCTTAGAGTGACCAGATATGTATCGCACATCAAAAGCTTTCTACTTATTAACAGAGAAAAACTTTATGAGAATGCTGGATCACCCATACCCAAGTGAAATGCAGAAAAAAAAATTCAATCACAAATGATTTCTTTTAGGAATCTGAACTTAAACAGTTATCAAGCAAATTCTGTTGCAGACAAACCATCTGCCTCCAAAACTGGAGATTCCTGGAAGGGAGGATCCATTAGCGCTCACTGCTTCTGAAGTACTCACCAGAATTTTATTAAGCAGCTGCAAAAAAGCTTATTGATGACTCAATAAAATAAATACCTAATGAAAGCTTTGAAAGCAGAAGGCAGCAAAACAGATATACTACTGATAGCTGGTAGAAAGTAGTTTACTTAAGACTCAAAGTGTGCTTTGAGAATAGGAAGGTTGTTTAAGGTACTCAGTTTAAAAGCAACAGCAAATCATTTACAGGAAGGGTGGAATACAAACACATAACCATGATCCACTGCAGGCTGCAGTTACAAAAAGCTGACACTAAGCAAGTTTTTTTAATTTTGAAGTAACAGAGAGAAGCCGTCTACACATTCACTGGACAATTCTTACATTTTCACTACAGTGCGAATCATATCACCAACCAGGATTTTCACAAGGCATAAGGTTTCACGACAGCAAAGTCTACTGTCATAGTCCTGCTCTTGGCTGGCTTGTTGAATTTTCAGCCAGTTGGCTCCTCAGTAGCAGCTTTGCTACACGATTACAGCCGCAGTTACGCCACGGTTACAGGGGTAGGACAACATAATAGCCGCAGCCCCAATTTACAGTATCTTAACAGCCAAGAAACTGTGTCTAAAGATCAAGGTACTAGGAAATGAAGAAAGGCAAGCACCCTGTTGTCCAAATTCACTTTATCAGAATGATGAATCCTTGTATGATGGACAACACTATTAAGCAAGTATAATACGTAACTGATCACATGCAGTGGTGGATTGACCCAGGGTGGCCAATACAGCCGCCATCCTAAGCTTTTCCATCATGCCGCTTCCCCAGGGACTGCTGACAAGCTGCAGAACAGAAGTAGCGACTAAGGTACCACTGATTTACTCCTGGCAGGTTACACTGAAATTCACACAGGGCACCTGTGTGCGCTGCTTTCCTTTACCTGCTCAGTCTCCTTTTCACTGGGAAAGAACAACAAAACCTTCAATAAAACCACAGATCCTACAAGATCTTAACTACTGTTACCTTTATGCTTCTCGTGTCTTGTTAAGTGTTAACCCTCAGTCTAAAATTTCAATTGAAAAAACCAAAATATTGACCAATGCCTATTAATTTACAATTCAGGTACTACAATAAGTGTACTAGAAGAAAATAATGCTAAAAGAAAAAAAAAATCTGTTAGCAAGCCCTGAAGAGAAAATATGTATGATTTGAAGTGCTTTTTTTTGGTTGTGCTTTAAATACAGATTTGCTAAACTTTAGAATAAACGCGTAGATAGCTGGAGTGGGCATGCACAGCCCTAGTTAAGCAGATAGAACTGAGGAGCTGTAAATTCTCTTTTGAAAGATAAACTTTAAAAGAGGACTTCAAAGTTTCTATGTTTCAGGTTATTTAGGAATGAACTAATTCCAAAAAGATTTTCGGTATATTACGTCTCTGTGAACTTTAACAGTATTCTTTGCATCCTCTATGTATTCATTGTTCTGGACTTCCTGTGAAGTCTATAGTCCAATTAATTGACAAGATTGAAATGAAACCATTTAGACTTTTTACAGACTGAGTAGAAAGTGGTCAGTTTTATTTTCCTGCTTTTATTGTTTTCCAGTTCAACAGCTTTCTCTCTTACCACAATTCTGATTAATTTCAGAGACAAAATTATTTCAAATCTCAATTTACAGTGATCCAAAAAATTTCTAAGAAAGAAAAGCTGGCGCTTAGCCTAATAAGGAGAAAAATAAGAGTCCCTTTGGGAACCTAGTGACTTCCAACACTTCTGATCTGATCTTTTGCTCCATATTGATGCTTCCTAATTTCTCCTCATCAAGAGGGGAGCATGTGTGCTGTTCTCTACAAGTATTCTCAATCTTCCTTCTGTTAAGTATAATAACTTTTATAATTGTTCTTGCACTCCATATTAAGGAAGACTTTTACATTGTTCCCTCCCCCTCAATATGTGTTTATAGGGACTGACTTGTCTTCTGAATCAGGGTCTCTGAAGTAAAACTACCTCATTCTTGTCCAAAGCAACAAATCTCTTCTCAAGGATTTAGTACAAACAAAAATCTACATCTGAAAACATTCTCACAAAAGCATCTCTCTGTTCTAAGTTCTGTTCTAAAACTCCTACTACTAAGGGAAACAAAACATACATTTGGTAGAGTCTTCTGTGAAAGGTTTCTGTAAAATTTCTTGGTATCTAAAGTGCCAGACTGGAGAAGAGAAACAACAAAGAGAGAACAGTACACAACCAAAGCAGCTTTCTTTTACAAGACAAACCCATTTCAATACTTCAAAAAGAACAGAGCTGAAGACTGCTCTCAATAAACGAATAACTTTTCATCTATGAACCCAGTATTTCAAAACAGGTCTGTCTGGTACTGCTTCATCAAGTATCAGATCCAGTCCAAATTTAAATAAGCAGAGCTGCACTACCACTCCTGAATCACATGCGTAGAAGCACTCATGCTATACCAGTCCATACTCCCCATATCCCAGTGTCTGCATCTGTCTCATGGAATTCTGGCTTTAAGAAGTGATCCTATTGCCTGGTTCAGAATAAATAAATTCATAAATAAGAACAGTCACCCGCCTTCCTTATCACAGCAATTAAGTTAGGACAGCTTTTGTCTTCCTGATACCAAGGATATCTGGAACTGCAACTTCTCAAACTCCCAGTCACCAGTCTGCATACCCCACTGCTGCACTTTAAACGGCGGCTCTCAAAGCTGAGCCTTCACCTGTGTGGGGAACTGCGATCTCAGCTTCTGTCAAGCACTACATGGGAGACTGAAGAGCAACACGCTTTGCCACAAAAATCATTCTCAGAAACTGTTAGTGAAAAGGCACACTCTCTAATGGTAAACTACTTACCCAGCTTTGCTCTAGGAAAGCCAAAACAGTCTGGAGACTGCCTTGGAAGCAAAAGCAACACACGGATAAATTATTCTGAGGAACAAGAAACCAGCCTGTGCCAAGCATAACTTTTTCCCAACCAATTTGGGATTCTGGGACAAGACCTAGGAGCACATAGAAGAAAGGTCCACATTGGCATTTAAATCCTCAAACTGAAGCCTAACTGAGCCTAACGAACAATACATGACAAATAAAAGGAAAAACTCTTTGAAATTACTTCTGGGACTTTCCACAGAATATCACTAAATTGAAACATATATTGCCAAAATGTAAAACAGAGTAAACACAAAAGCAAGCTATTCTTGAGGTTTACTGACTCTTCTGCTCATCTTATTTCAATGAATCTTAAGCATGTCATGACATGTTCCTGGGAACACGTCTACGCTACTTTAACATGCTATTTGGCAAGACCCCAAAGTTAAGTCCTATGTTTTGAACTTCATGTCTTCTTATCACATTCACTCCCCTCCCCCAATAATTTGTAGGCTGCACTTAACCCACAATATGCAGTCTGATGAAATTCCTTCCTAACTCACAGGAATTTAACAAATTTTACTTTTAAAACAGTCTAATACCCCGTTTAGAAATGTCAACTCCTTCCTACTCTACTTTTAGGCCATAAATATAAAAACTGGCAACATTACATAGCACCACAGTTTGAGACTTGCAATAAAAACCAAAACTACTGAATTTTTACTGTAGTGATGTAGAGATAAAACAAAACAGTCCTGAAATTGAACTTTCCATCTTCAAAGATTATTTTATTGAATTAAATGCAATGCTATCCTGAAATATCCCATGTAATTATTAACAACATACATTTCTGTATGAGCAAAACCAAGTTGTTTTCAGGGACTTTTTTAGACTTTGCCATTTGAGCTGAATTAACACTAGGGATTCTAAAGAACATTTATTTGCAGAGCAAACTATGTTAGTATCAAAATTTTAATCCAGGATTTATTTTTGATTATTATTGACATGCCAAAATGCAGAACTTGCCAACCAACTGTATGGTACTACTGCTGCAAAGTTACAATCCTGGAACTTTGAGTAACTTTTGTTATGATTACAGAATACTGTAAAAGAAAAGAATATACCGAAATATAACATTTATCATACTACATTTCAATGCCTTGAGTATAGTAAACCACCAACAGTCAACAAAATAAAGATGCCCCCGCCCCATCTCCTTTATAACTTACATTAAGTTATGTCCAAATTTGGGAAAACTATCAGAAAGAACACTTTGCTTACAAATCTTAAAGAAAAATATTTGAAAAAATTTTAAAAGCACACATAAAAGTAATAATACTTCTTTCAATTTCTCTAGACCACACAAATGCACATATGCATCATTCCAAGGCACTTTTTAGTAAAGTCTCATAAAAGTAGGAAGCAAATCAATAAACTTCAATGCCACTTCCTTCAGCATCTCACTGTTGAATCTACTGCCTAAATATTTGAAAGAGCAAAATCTTATGTTTTGATAGCTATCCCACTCCCTTAGAATAAGGTTCTCCTCAAAGAACCTTAAGCACACTGAAAATAGCTACCTACCTAGACACTGTACTTTTGCCCATTAATTTTTTGTCTCTGCTGAGGTAAGCAAATTTTGACCGATGACCACTTCCTGTAAATGAAGTAGATTAATAACACATTATTAGTAAAAATGCATTGTTATTTTCCAAGCTTCTTGCAATTCTTATTGTTTCAAAAATGGGGGAAAAAATCCATTTCAAAACATTTTGTACACTGAAAATAATACAAAAATAACCTTAAGATAAAAACTTTTGAGTAGTTCTAAAGCAAAAAGCAAGTGCAATAATCACATACAAACTAAAGCAGGAGTTGTTAACTGTCAGAATTTCATTTTAAGAATAGAATTAGTACTCTTTTGAAGGGTTAAGTAAAAATGAAACAGTAGTAAGCTCCGCCCCCCCAAGAAAAATAAAGGAGTTCACAACACAGACTAAAAGGCCACAGATAACTAACAGGTCCACAGATTCTTTGTCCAAATAGAAAGACACAGACGCCTTGATCCTGTAAAGACAAGTTATTCTAAAAATAATACAGAATTAGCCTCATAAGAAAACCACATAAGAAATCACAAATGCTGCCAAAATTATTTTTAGCTGTGTGTATTTTATTCTCTGCTAAACCAAGTAAAACTTCAATACAGGCCGATACTTTCTATTGTACACCTTAAAGGGAACTTTGCCTCCTCATAAGAAATACAGAAATACTGCCAAACCACCCTTGGGACAGCAGGGGAACAAGCACAAACTCATGCCCCAACAGTTTTCTGAGATGACTGGAAAAACACAACCAGAAGCTAGGAGCACAGAATCTGTGTTTCCAAATCCAAAGAGAAGGAAGGAAACAAGAACCATTCCTGACAGAAATTTTGGTTTACTGAAGAAATAATGGGAAAGCAAACAAACAAACTAACTAAAAAACCCAACCAACCAAAAAACAATTGGGAAAGCAGAAGCTCTGACCTCTCAGGATCTCCAGAATCAGTATGTTCTGGCTGTAACTGGTACAGGAAATCAACAACTACATTGGTGAAAAACCACATCACCCAAGCCTTGAACACAGAGCAGTATTCTAGGACCCTAAGCTAGTGAAGGAAGCAGCTGTTGCATGCAATGATAAAGCTGTACAATTTTTTTTTCCCCACCAAAAAACCAAAAGGCACATTCACACTGTTAAGAGTGATGCCCCCAAGAAGCACAGCACATCCAGTCGTGGGTACTGCAGCTACAGGATAAAACTCCACCAAGCGTTTTGCATCATCCCTTCTCATGATACTTTTGTAAAGTTCCTCACCTCAGAAGAGCAGCAAAATTTCAAAGTAGTTTTGCTAAATAACTTGTGTACACTTATTCTGCAAAATTTTTTCTTCAGCTTTAACCAATTCAACAAAAACACTCCACTGAACGTGGACTTAAGTGTCTGAAGAAAGCAACCAAGGCCCCAGGCACACCAGTTACCTCTGTGGTCCTCAAGCAATTCAAATGAGGCCCCAGTGCCAGGGCCGCACCACACAGCCAAAACCAGTTTGCCAATGGTGGGGCAATGGGAGGAAGCAAAGCAGGAGAGACTGCCATCTCTGACATGGCTACACCACCTCAGTGTACACCCAGCCTTGTCACATCCCACAAATAAACCGTAGCACACCAGGCAAGCTGCTGTCCTCCTCCTTCCACTTCCAAAGGTTGTGAAGTCAATATAGAGCACCAATAGGGTCAGCAGAAGGTTTTAGATTCCCCTGGTTCTTTGAAGAAATCAACCCTTGCAAGTCAAGTGGCTACGCCAGAGGACTCAGAGACAGTCTCCCCTCGCCAGCACTAGCAGAGGGCAGTAGGAGATGAGAGTAGGACTTAGCACCACTGCATACAAGGATGTGTCTGACTGCTGGTTCTTCACCCGACAAAATGGAAATAGTACCAAATACTGCGGAAAACCCACAGCTTTATTTTTTGAGGAGGGGATTTTTTCAATAAGAACTACATTTGCTACAAAAATACGAATTGTATCACTAAAGTCTTACAGGCAGACTGATCCTTTCTGCCTGACAAGGGACTGAATCCTTAGACAGCTCCAACACTGTAAGACATAAAACTTTATGGAGTTACCAAAACTCCCTTCCAGGGAGGTTCTAAACTCAGAATGCATCACGCCACACTCAGCAATACTGCTTTCTTCACTTGTCTTAAAATGCTATGATTTCAGTTCCAGCACCCATACCCTTGACAATATTAAGTATTTCTTCTAACACTGTAATAATTCAGACTGTATTAAGTTTCTTTTATTTCATTCAATTCCAACTTGCTACATATGGAATGGCTCTTTCATCCAGTCCTATAAACCTATCAGTGGGAGCATGCACCGTACTTGACATGCAATGTAATAAAATCATAAGAGAAATTAGAAAGAACGGGCTCTCTTCTTTTCCTCAATAGATATCATCAAGTTAGTCTCAGCGTAAGCAACTGGATTTAGGGTATAACCACTAAGAATCATCATTTCAGCATAAAACTAGATTTTCCCTTTCCCTTGCAAGAAGGGAAAGGGCTTGGGTTGCAAAACCCGTGCAGGCAGTGCCACAGAAGCAGCTGGGTTCCAGCTCCTCCCTCTCTTCTCTTTACAGCATCAGCTACACCAACACAGCTTTGTGTCCAGTTCCAGGAGAACAAAAACATCATGGCACTACAACACAATCTTTAGCGGTCCAATTCAAACAGCACCGATGAAATCCCACCACACTCCAGCCTTGTCATCCCTGGGACAGGGAGTAAGAAAGCAAGAGTAGAATCTTCATAGAGTACCAGAACATGACTTGAAAGCACTACAGTCAAAACAAATTGAAAATAAATACATTTTGAATGAGAAAATGTCAATCTTCATCATTTTGTTACATATGTATATAATGTTATATTGAGAAGACAACATGCTAATACAAATATTAGCCTATTTCATATATATACACAAATTCTATACTGATTAAAATCACTGTAATTCCACCTCATTACAGGGCTTTTGTTTTCTGTGTTTTATAAGAAATGAGAATTCTTCGGCCCAAAGGCTGTGCATCAAGCTGTATTCTTCTTTTCCAAATTAGATGTTAATTTGTTGATTAAGAATTTTGCAGGAAACAGGAAATTCTCCCTAGCAAAGAGAGAACCTCATACTCAAGAGAAGCTAGCAGCTGCTACCCTCTCCTGGATGGTAGTCCTTCGCTCCTGCTGAGCTTTCACTTCTGCAGAAGGCAGGAGCCATCATCTACTTGGTAACACCATTACTGCCTCTTGGACCCACGACTGAACTACCTTACTCGACCCCTCAGAGGAACCTATGCCAGTGTCTGACCATATTTACCAAAAGTCCCTCCAATCTTGGAAAAACCCCTTTGTACAAGCATCATGACGATCTTAACCCTCCCCCAGAGGGCAAAGAACAGCTTCTCCTCACCCTCTCCTTTTGCACTCAGGAGGCAAAACATTGTACTCATTCCCACATGAGAACAGCTCCAGTTCTTCTGCCCTGCTTTTCAGGACATCTTTGCAAGACCCATGTTCCTTTTTAGTCCTTTTAATGGTTAATGTACTTCTTTAAGTAAGGTCCTAACATCTTCAAACACAGCAACGATTTGGATACAGGCACTCCTACGTATACATCCTGGAACGGCGTCTGGTTTCCTCTCCCCCTCCACAACATGCTGGCAGCCTGAATGGCTTATTACACATTACAAGCACTACATCCTTCCCTGATAATTCATCAGTACTCCCCATTAGATATTTGTACTGTTTGTTGTCTCTGTATTTGCATTTTTATGCAAAATGGGTACATTTACTTCCTCTGCTATCATCCAGTAATTCAGGAAAATATTGATAGGTACTAAACTCAAGAAAGTGCACATAAAACCTACAGTTTCCCAGTGAAGTACTTATAGTACAGTTTTCCAGACAACCTGTAGTAGCTTCAGTACAGGACATACCTCCTTAGCTTAGTTATGTAGACCATACCAGCATGTGTCAAAAGCTCTTCTTAAAACAAACAGTATCTACTGCTTCTCCTCTACTCAGATATTCTGCTCCACCACAGGAGGACACTGGATTGCCTTAGCACAGTTCAAGAGCAACACCCAAGTCAAATTCAATCTACGGCACAGCTTTAGGTTTTCCAAAACCTCAACCAAGTGACTGACCCTCCATTCTAACAAACTGAGAAAAAGCGTTAACAAAAAAACCCCAAGCAAAAAAGCACAAAGATGACACATTCTAAGAGCTATCTTATTTTAAAAGAAAGTTAAACACAGAGGAGTAAAGGTCACAGAAAAATAAGTAACAATTTTTTTTTAAAAAAGAGAAAATTGACATTAATGATAAATTTGACAGAACAGAAAAATTTTTGAAAATCCAAACATTTTCTCAAATATCAGCTTCCTCCTTTTTTTTTTTGACCCCCTCCTTTGATTTTCAGATATACTATGCAGTTGACCCAGTCCCACTTTGAATTCCAGACTACACCGCTTAGACAACTGTCTCCATATAAATGGATCCTAGCAAAAAAAAAAAAAAATCCAACCAAAACCAAACCAAACCCAAAACTGAGGTTAAGGGCCAGGAAAATTGGAAAATACTTCTCCAAGCATTCCAAACTTTAACATGGACTGATGCAAAGCTAAAACAAAGACACCTCTGATGTTAAGACCCTAGGTTACATACAGTAAGGACAACAGGAAGTATTCCACTATTGGAAAGGTTTCATTATTTAATTTACAAATCCAGTAAAAATGTCAAAATTGTGTTTATACTAAAACACATTAAAATATGCATATCATTTTGCATAACATTTCCTCTCCACCAAGTTTAGATAATATAGTCTGCTTCTATTTGTGATACATTAGCTTAATATTTGCATTCTGAATAGTGGAGAAGGTTGCCTGCATTTTTCCCCATAGAAGAATTACTTTGAAAGACATTTTCTCAGTAGTCTCATACTCAGTCTTGACTGATGAACAGTTTCATTATTTTCAACTTTGCTTTGCTGTTGTCATAATTGAAAATTAAATTTATTTCAGCTTTTTCCTTCAAATTCAGGTATTCCTATACAGCTTTGACTTTACGTACTTGCAAAACCTTCAGTTGATCAGTGATCCTAATCCCAACCACTTCAGGTAATTTTCAGGAACAAACTGTTGAGAGAATTTTTTTTTATTTATTTTTTTTTTTAGACAGAGAAATAGCTCCCTCCTCCTGTCTGTGCCAATGCATAAATAGAAAGAAAAGGTTTCTCTAGGTAATGAGGCCCTTTTGCATGCTCCACCAAACCAAGCAAATCTGCAGCACAAGGTCTTTGTCAGTAATGGAAGAGATCAGAAACAGACAGCTGCATGAAGAATCCTGCTTTCAAAAGCAACACTTAGGCTTGCTTTATAGTCAGTCAAGAGAAGTATCACGGGAGGAATCGCTCCCTGGAGTGACCTGTATCCACTGACTATGAAGGGAGCCTAAAGAGGTAGGTGAACCAGATTTCAAACTCGTTAGTAATTAAACATAAGCAAGGCATACCTACTCACTGCATTTAGCTGAGCATACTTTACATTTCCTCTGATCTTACTGATGGGAACAAACCCAACAATCCTAAATTGGTCAAGCCAGAATTCTAATGGCTCATGCTAAAGGGAATATCATCGTTTTATCTGTCACCCAGAAATGCAACCACCATCTAAAATGAATGATTAATTAACCATGCACAATGAACTAAAACAAAGTTTACCACTTACTGTATTTATCAGCAGCTCATTTACTTATGCGCTCACATACTCCAACTGCATCTTACACTCATCTAAGACAGCTCTAAATTGCCCTTAGTAGCTCAGGATGCAGCACTTGAAGCCTGAAACAGAACAGGCACCAATGATCTGCACTTTAAAACAATCAAAAATTATTTACAAACTGCTCAAACATGCAGAACTTTGGCAGGAGCACAAAACAACTCCATAAAAAGGCAGTTAACAGAAAACAAATATTAAACACAAAGGACCCATTACCTTGAATTATCTTTTACCATAGACACTACCACTATTAACCTGAGCAGGAGACAGCTATCAAAGCAGAACCACCGCTACTTTGAAGACAAGTTCACCTACGCTACCTGAGTGCCACACTTGATCAGTAAAGATGCACAGAAACATCCAGGTAAGGCTTCTGAAACTTCCTACTATGCAGGTAAAATGAAGTAGGAAAAAAGAAATACTTGAGGCTTGTTCTAGTATCAGTTTCCCCTTTAACCACTTCAGGAATTAAAAGTGAAAAAACTGCCTTTCTTTCCATATAAAAGTCAAAAATACAGTAAGTTTCCATTCAGAAAAAGTTACCATCTGACTATTATGAAGAAAAACAATGCAGAAAGTTCTAATTAATAGCTTTAATATATTAATGGAGAGATCATTTTGAAGTATTCATATTTCTGCATACTTGTCTGTCCAGTTTACTTGACAAAAAAAATAAACTTCTCTACTTGGCACCTTACAACCACATTCTTGTTCACTTACATCACACAGATGACCGAACAGTCTGAGCAGAACAAAGCTTTTCATTTCACCAAAGTTGGGGGGCAGGGGTATAACAATCCATATATCAAGATACACACATACAAATATGAGTGTACATGCTTATGTCAATGAAAAGGTCTCCCTGCACATTACAGACTTCAAAAGCTTTATAAACTGGTAGCACTTACATTTGCTTGTGTTGTTGGTTTTGATTTTGTTTGGGTTTTTTTTTTTAATTTTTTATTATAAGACTCTATTATATGACTCCTATAATGTAAGCTTCATCTTATCCCCCCTCGCCCTGAAAAGTTCACGACAGAGTTATTCAAAGTCATAAAACCCAAGCAGATATTCAACTTCTGTCTAACAATATTCACATTCAATAACATTTTTCAACTTGCTCCTTTCAAATTTCTTCATTAACCTGTAAAATTTGACAACTCCTTTTCATCTTTCACTTTTAATTCCTCCTCATATTGCACCTCTGATACCGTAACTTTAAAATTCACATCTCTTATCTGATGTCTTTCTCAGTATCTGGGATGGGTGTATACACTGAAGACTTCATTTGAGGAGTGGATTTCCTATGGGAAGACTACTTACTTTTAATCAAGATGACTAAAAATGATAAAGCATTAATTTAGTTAGATTTCAGATTGTCAAAGATCTTCTAAACAGATAAAAAAGGGCAAGTAAGTGTCACCACAAAAATGCATAAAATTGCAGTGTTCCAAAGACACTGACTTGGGTCCACAATGGACAGACGTAACACAGGCTCCCTACGAATAAACACGCAGATATACAAGGAACTTCAAATGGGTATACAGTCAAAAAAGAATTGAAAAGAAGTAACTATCTGGTTTGGGACAGTGTAGGTTAAGTGTTTACAATGTCAATGAAATTATAGAATTTCCTGCTGATACTACATGCTTTTATGGTCTCATACGTTTGTTCTGTTACCTGGAAATGACAGCTACCTGTTGTGGCTTCAAGCTGTTTTTAAGTGGTTCTCCTATCAATAAAGGACATGTCAAATTATCTGTTGTAGGTGATCATTAATTTAATGCCCAATTTTAATTCAAGAAATTAATATTATCTGAAAAATTGGAAGACACTACCGCTGGAAAAAGGCAACTGAAAAGTACCTTCAGGTTCCCAACAAGATGCAGAAGCAGGTCCAAACAGGAGCACAGTACTTAAAAGAGCGACCAACTTCTCACTGGTCTGAAGCAAATTTTGACCCTGCTATGCTCTCCAAGTTGTGCAAATGCCAAAACACATCACTGCAGCACTAGAATTAGCAGAATTGGTATTTCAAGAATTTTTACTCTCAATGTGTAACAGAGCTGACAGAGATCCACCTGTAGGCATCCACCTCTAACACATTGGTCTAAGTCCCTCATTCAGACTCAAAGCCATGAAGTGACTCAGACTCTTGCTAAGGTACTCTGAACACCCAGAAAACAAACTAAAGGCAAACTCAGCCCCTCACACGTTAATTTATTTGATCCTGGTGAACACCATGTGACTTCACAATATCTTCCTCAATATTGCTATACTGTAGCGATACATACCATCACTGTCACCCAAAGACAGTGACCCGTCAGCCACTCCGCTTCACTGAAGAGCTCCAGAAAGCTGATGTGACATTTCTGCTTCGCTGGGATGAGCAACTCTAAACTGCAAGACCTGTGCATCCCATCCTAGATTAAGTATAACTAATTCAAATTAAACTTTACTTTGGAATGAGTAACCCATTATGAAGATAACCCTAAGGACCTTACTCTAGATGGCAGGATAGGCATCTAGACCGAGTTCTAAATCCTAAATTCTAAAACTGTTCTAAATCCACCAAGGTAGAAAAGCCTTCACAGAAACTGTGTCCAGAATAACCCTGGTCAGCTGCATCCAACTGACAAGTACATAAGCAGAACTTCTGGGCACCAGGCTTGAAGTTTAGTCTTCCATTGAGGGAAAAAAGGACGTTTCAAGTCAACAATACAGTTTCTTGAGTCTCTTAATTAAGAGACCCCTATTTCATTATTATGAAGAGAAGGGAAACAACATCACCGTACCTTAGCACCATAAAGAAGCCAATCAACCAGATATTTTACTGTTAGCAGATTTGCATCACTGAAGAAGAATAAATACAGATACTTCCTCTATGACGTTCACTTCTGTATTTCCATTCCAGTATCCTGAAATCAAGAGATATACCAATTTCTTTCCTGACTGGCCAAGAGAGCAGCCAGTCCTGAAGCCCTAAGGAAAAGGGAGGAAAGAAGGTGAATGCTTGAGTTGAAAATCACTCCATCCTCCTCCTCCTTTTTGATATTAGAAAAAACAGTCAGTAAAATCCTTTCCCTCTGCAGTGCAATGAAACTTTCTGTAGTATCCAGTGAAAGTCCATACTCTGACTTCAGAAAGGGAAAGGTAGTGATGAACTGTAGGACAGCAGTGGCATGACTGGTAAGACTTGTGGTTAGTGTATCAAGAACAGGAGCGAGAGTTTGTTGTGGGGTTTTATTTATCTATTTAGAGAAAGGAAACTACAGGTGGTAGGGACAAAATGGGCAATATGAACATCCTGGGACACCTAGAGTGATAGCAACAGAGGGAATGTAGATGGGTCATAGGTACTGGGGGTAACACTCGTGAAGCCTTCAACTCTGACAGTACTTTTTCTGCAAGCCTGAACAGAGGGTAAGGAAAAGCTGAAGCTGAGGTTCTTCAAGCAGTGTAAAAGCCACCTTACTAAGGAAAAGAAAAATAAAGAAGCAACAGAAAAGATGCTCAATGGATGTCACTGTCAGGTAGAAACAAAATGAAAGATTATATGTTTTCAGGACAAACAGCACAGGTTTATGAAAAGGCAGATCCTCTACAACAGATAGAAGCATTTTGGCAAAACAAAGCCATATTCTTGCATATCCTGGGCTTTCTCAGAACACTTGTCCCTAAACTCTGACTATTAAAGCTTCTCTGATTGTGTCAAGACAACCAGACAGAAAGGCAATACCAAAAATATCCTCCTAGGAGCCTGGAACTTCTGACCTTTCTTTCCAACAGCTGAGGAAGCTGAGGAAGTCTGCAGGAAAGTACAGCTGTGCTTTGGCCACACCAGCAGGTAAAGAACAGTCTAGCTACTGCCAGCTACTACAGAAATCCGTGAGGTTGCGGGATGCTTCCCCTCCCTCTTCTGTTTCTAATACACAGGGCATTGCAGTAGCTGCAGTTAAATTCTAGAAGCCCAATCATGGTCCCACTAGCACCTGGGAGCAGCGGTCTCTCTGAAGGACAAAAATGGCAGAAGTTATTTTACTCCCAGATGATGTGGGGAAGACAACGATCCACTAACATACCACACAAATCTACAGCCTGAAGCACATGTCCAGACAGGTTAAGTTAATAGGCATCCATCTCAGCTGCTGTTTAAGAAAGAGAAAAACAGAAGTTTTTGCACCTAGACACCATCTTTTGGCCCTATACCACACAAGGCTTGAAGAGACCATCAAACCACTACCGCGGATACCAGTGACAAGTAGGGGGAGTAGATTTAAAGGCCAGAAACTCCAAGTGAAAAACTGCACAGCTCAGGGAAAAACAAAAATAGCAAAGTGTTGACAGCAAACAGGGGAGGACACCAAGAATACTCCAGCTAAACACCAACTGCAAAGGAGCAGACGTCTCTGGTTCAAGTAGTTGTGCGCATACAAGGATCTCTGGGCAAACATATACATGGCTCATGCCTCAAAGGTAAAAGAACCCTCACATCTATCAGAAACTTGCAGAAGTTTAGTTTGGGCAAAGATGATAACAAGTTAACTAAATATTTCTCACACTGTTGGACACAGTATCTGAGCACCAGCTTTACTGCATGAGCAGCATCTGCAGAGTGTCTCTGGAACTGAGACAATCCTGACGGCAACAACTCAGCTCACTGGATTTCAGCACGAATCGACACCACTCAACTGAGCACACCTGCACTATTCCTGCTTTCTTGTTTGAAGTTGGTCAGTATACATCACTGCAGCTAAATCAAATTTTACACTGAAACCAGATTTCATTCTATCTACTGGATTATATTTTTTGAAGTTTCATTCTCCTTAATTCTTCAAGCATCTTATGTTTATGTGGAGCCACAAGCAGGCATCTGTGCTTGTTTAGCAAAGTGAAGCACTGATGCAGAGCTATTTTGTTTAATTTACACAAATAACAGAGCCTAGACACAGGTGTATCTTTCTCCTCCAATCTTTCCATTTAACCCACACCACAATACAACATCCCACGAACATTTCAAGCATTTTATCCATAAATGGATATTAGATAATCCCAAGATGCTTTTGTTTTTAGGTCGCCAGTACAGCAATTTTACAGTAATGCAGCAGCAACAACAACCGAGCAAAATAAAAGTGCAATTCATGACAAACAGCTACATATCTCCTAAATAGGATTTACTATTACAAGGATAAGGAGACATACCTCCACCCTTAATATACACATACTCCTTAGGGAGACAAGAGTACATGACTTCAATAAATACCTCTCGCTGAATTTGTTAAAGCCATGAAACAGTGGTTTATGCACTTGTCCGCTCTGCTTGCAAACAAATGCCTAATCATCAGTGAAAGTTACTCAAAATATTGTTAGTATTTTTGCTCATTTGGTTTGAGAGCGCTTTGAGGATCACCGGTTTCACTCTTACTGGCACTTCCTGGTGCGTCCATCAACGCTGTGCACTGCTCGCGCACTCCCGCACACCCAGACGGACCACAACGTCCAACAGCAACAAACAGCAGCAACAGCCCTGCCCCAAGAGCCAGCAGAGCATGCTTGAGGAGGAGAAGGAGGAGAACAGACTAGCAAGATACCTTTGCTGATGTGCAAAAGAGTTTCTGCAGCAAACTAGATCAGCAGCATAGATGCACGAGGGGAAAAAAAGCATTTGAATAAATAAAAAAGCCTCATTTATATCGTCTTACTAGAAAATGTCAAAATACCCAGCAATGCCCCTTCGATCACTCTTCTATCTTCTTTTTATACATCCTAATTCTCAATCTGAAACACTACACACACAATTAGCCTCACTGAAGTCAAATCAGAAACTAGTCTGTCTTAAATCAAGCTATGTTTAGTGTGGGATTGGGGCCAGTCTCTCCCTGAACACAGGTGCTTTTACACATAGGGAATCCTACTGATACCAATATGGCCGAATCTATTGTNCCCCCCCTTTTTTTTTTTAGAAGGAGGGAAAGAGGGATGTAGAAGAGGTTTTTCCCCTTTCCCTTCATTTGATCCTCCTCCTGTTTTTAACAGACAGCGAGGAAGAAAAATTCAAGGAGAAAGTACAAGAAAAGCACCATGATCTACAACTCCCCAGTAGCAATATATCTTTCATACAGGAATTTCGGGAAAAGCTGGTTTTCACATTAAATAATATAGCATATTCTCTCAGAACTGAATGTTAACCTGCATAACTGTCTTTCACCAGGTACACTAAGAATTTGGACTTTACTAAAGTTTCAAGACTGGGAAATAGGTAACAACTTAAAATTCTTCAAACATTTCAGTCTTTGCAGAGTACCTATAATCAATATCAAGCAAAATTACAAAAATCTAATTGCATTTAACATGTACAAGTATGGCTACAACTACTCCTTCTAAGGCTCATACAGATTTTTACATTCCTTTGTAAGAAGGAGCAAGTTAACACTGTCAATTAACCAATCTGCACAAGTCTTCCAGCTGCTCAGTGTCCAGGTTCTGTTGCCTTTGATTAGAAAACTCTTATTTCCTGAATGGTAAATCCAAGTACCTAGGAACAACATGAATCTTATTTGTCTCCTCTCTCATAAACACACTCAGTTCTCAAGTCAGAGAACTATTCAGCCTTTTGCTCTTTAAATTGGAAGATCTAAATGGCAAACTTTTCTTTTGATGTATTGCAGATGACAATGCAAGAACTTGTTAGGTCAAATTATTGTTTCAGTATTGTCTATGCCACTCCACACTCTAAATTTATTGATGGCCCAGAACAGTAATCCCACTCATCAATTCTTAAGAGACACTAGTAATATTTAGACGACAGCTGAAGACAAAAAGCTCACTTTCTAAAGTAAGCACAGTTATATCTGAAAGCACAAGGATCTTGAAATTAAAACTGTGTCGTTACACCGGCAGTCTTACAAACAGAGCACTGCTTTGATTATTTTACAATACATTAAGAACCATTCTTTTAAGGGAAGGTATATTAGAACACTTAAGGCTTTACATCAAATTTCAGTATTACAAATGTTACTATGTATGCTAAACCCATCTCCTGCAGTATTTAAAATTAATTAAGCTTCTAGGAATGAGCACCTAGAGATCTTCTTGACTGACTATATGTAATTAAGATTAAAAGACATGTATGCATAATAAAGCATTCCAAAAAATGCTCCAAAGTCAATGCTAGAGATAATGATATTTGCATAGATTTAAATATAAATATATACAATATTTTAATAAGTTTTCTCAGTAGTATCATCCCCAGGCTGCCTCATATTCAAATTTTTCTTGCTACATATTTGCTGGCCTTTTGTCCCTTCAAAATAACTCCTGTAACAATACAATAACAAGAAAAGGTATTTCACAACTTTCCATGACAAATAGTGCTTGTATAATCTTTGCTCTGGTACATATCTGGACTTCTGAACATGTTTTAAGTTGCAGTATCAATGTGCAAAACAATTTTGAAAGTACAATACATTCTCATAATAAATTATTTGAAAAAACATACTAGAATAGTTTATGTTTATATATAAAGATGACTAAATATTCTGTCTATTTTAGAGTTTGCTTTGAGTTGAATTGGACATACCCTATATTCACTTGTGCTCACTTCTGACGAGCATAACAAACAACTGAGACAAGGGGAAAAAACCCCAAAAGTCTCAGACAGTACCACTTAAACACCGAAAGCAACAGATAGGGAAAACGGGGCTGACAGTATTATCAAAGATTAACAATGAGAATTAACATGATACAATTTATTCTACTTTTCATTCCTTTGCATGTCAGTGAGACTCTAAAGCTAAAATTTTGCACACAATATTTGTTAGTACTGGATAAACCATAACCAGTTGAGAGTTAACACAAACAAAAAGTTATGGGGAATTGTTAGCATATTTTGCTATTACACAGAAGAGCAAATCCCAGGTTTATACTCTTTACTGAAAGGCACGGGTTCCCTCCTTCATTCCCTCCCTACGGATAGAATGCAAGGAATGCAGCTTCTGTTTCTCTATCTAAAGTTTGAGAAGCGAGACAAACAGAATTTTCTCTAAAAGCTGTTATTCCCAGAGAAATAAATTCTACATCTATTATAATGGATACTCAGCCTGCAGAAGCCAAGAGTCAGACTTAGGACTTGCTACTAGAAAGGCTGAAGGTCTGGCTCCTGGAAAAAGACACACACTTCAAGTCGCCAGAAAACTGAGAAGAGCCTAGAGCAATGCAAGATGACAGATTTGAGGTTTCTCCCCCATAAAGTTTATTTTACCATAACTCCTTTTGCAGATTTGTCCCAACAGACCTTTTATGTTTAGGGTTAGTAGCTTACCAAATGACTTTTGTAAAAAGGTAAACATGGAAAACAACAGGACCTTTCTACTCATTTGTTTATTGGCATGATACCCACCTTTAAGGAGGTATCAAAGCAGAAAAAAAAAAAGCACAAATTATTCTGGAAATGTTGTGCAAAAGAAGTGTACTTGCTATGAACAGTTACAGAAAAAGGCACCCTATACAGAAAAGGATCTCACACTTCACCTCGACTTGCACAATTTCAAATGGACACTCCGTGAAGTATCATATTAGTCACATCACGAACAGACGCACATCTTACTTCAACAACACGTTTAAATTAGCCAGCGAGCCAGGATCTTGCTCCATTTATGAAATATTCCATCTATGACCTCCAAAATCTAATTTTGTGAGAAAGACCAAGAACAGTAATAGCTTCCTAGATGACATTTAAGCTGGAGAAGAGCCCAGCAAACTACCTGAAATATCTCTTTAGAAACTTGTCCCTGTCTTTCCCTGATGTAGCAGTTCTCTAATTCAGCTGCCTTGCTGGAAATCAGAGATAATTGTTAGAGCCTAAGGCAGTGCTTGCAAGCCTGTCTAGCAATGAACCGGGAAAAAACGACTTCCAGATTTATCAGAGCAGGCTCTGCCAACCAACTCCTCCACTGGTTCTCACAGCAACTTTGCAGCCAGTTTATGGACCGGCAGGATCTCCTGGGTTTACGTTCATTTGCTCATTTGCCTGTCATACAGGTACCTGTGCTGGCAGACCGCTGTTTGCCAGGAAGCTTTTATGAATGAAGGAAGAAAAAGGAAGAGCAAAGCGCTTTATGGCAGTGATGATCATAAATAGTCTGCTCAGACAGGGCTGTACCAAAGCCACTGCTTTGCAGTTGACACTTCACTTGGAAGGCTGACACCACAGAAATAAAGCAGAATAGGTTCAGACAGTTCTTCCCTATCCACTTTCTAGGGGAAACAAGCACCTTGCATAAACAGTTTCTGTCTCTTGCTTCCAAAAATATGACGCTGTCCTGAACAGTCCACGTTGTCCAAGACCTTCATTGCTTTTTACACTCCCACGCTTTTTCTAAAATCTCTCCATCTAATACTTTTAGCTTCCTATACAGAACACCTTTTGCAGGCTATGAATGGTAACACTGGTATTTTCAAGAAAGGCAGAGAAGGAAAAACAATTCTAAGAGACGGAGCTTATTCCTCTATGCCCTTAGAACAGTGAGCTACAAGACCAGCTGCGAGGAATCAGAGAAATCATATAAATGAACAGTTTAATGGCTTTCACTTTATAAACCCTTAAATAGCATTTCAGGGGACACCCTCCTACAGTCTTGTATGATACCTGTTTATCAAATAGCAGTACCTTCCAGGACACCAAGCTCCAAGACAGAAGATCCAGAATCAGCTGTGCCTCGCCTAACTTGGCCACCACAGGGTAATCCCTGGATCTGGACATCTACTTTCCCTAACAACCCTATGGGAAGCTCCTTTGAGCTATCTGAGGAAAGCTACACTTAATTACTAAGTACTTAAAGGGTTAACAGAGACATTACTTAGGAAGTCCATCAGGTAGTTTTAAGCATCTCAATAATCTAAAGTGTCTGCTTAACAAACCTGTGCTTTGAAACAAGTAAAAGACAGTACTGTCAGCCTCCTATCTGGACACAAGCTAAAGATAAGTTTAAGTGGATATCGCGCTTTTAATTTTGGTATTTCCTTTACTCACCATTCTGATCTTGAAGCCAGGACCAGAGTCCTCTGCAATAGCTTGTGAGATCACAGGCATTTCTCTGCGCTGTATTAGACTGCAGTGGTGTGATTTGCTATTTCTCAGAAGGATAAAAACTAGAACTATTAACTTGGTTTAACGGAAGTGATGCTATGGGTTTAAGGTGTTTTAAGGCACTTTTCAATATCCAACCCTAAATTTTACTTTTCCTGTAACAAGGAAGAAGTTCACTTGAGACCCATTTACTATATTCTGCAAGGATGCAAAATGTAGCAAAGCCACAATCTGACGTTATATTACCCCTCAAAATAAATCTAGATGTAAAAAAAGATTGCCCAATTTTGTAATATATACCTGATAGTTTCACAGCAGTTCAGAGTGCAACACATATTTACAAATCAAAAGTAACCATATACTTTTCACTACAGAATTAAAAAAAAGAAAAAAATTCCAGAAATCTCTAGGCTTCTCTGTAACAGGATGAAGAAAAAAGAAGCATCACCTTCACTATTAAATCTATTATCTGCAATATTAAGAAACTATAGGTGTTAATACTGAAATTAAATCCAGCAAGGCTGATGCTTAACACAAAAGAAATTTCACTTTTAAAAGAACTGACCCTTCAAGAATCTTTAAAACCACATGAAACATAAGTTAAAAGTTTTAACCAAAGTATGAAAGATCATTGTATTTTCTAACTGGCACAGTTACTATTTAATGTAATTTAGTATGGCTCCAGTGTAAAAAATCCTTTAAGAAAAAGTTTTCAATTAAATACAATTAGCCCACTCATAGTTGTCTTTCAGCGTAAAGCATTCCTAAATTATGACCAAACATCCCAAGATAAAAGCCTAAACGAAAGAAATTGTTTCAGTAGTTTACTCCTTTGAAGTGCATCATGATTAACATCTGTCAATTACATGATGTGTATGGGAGTAATATACTTCTGCTACCCTAAGAGAGGCTCCCTTAACCATTTCCATATCTACCTCTTTTCAGAAAATTAGATTTTTACAATTACATTTCTTACTGATCTAGAACTCTTCTTTTTTTTTAAAAAAAAAAAAAGTTTGGGCTAACTTCATAGTGTTAGTACAGTGGCCCAGTACGGGCTTTCTCACAATAGATCTACAGAGAAGTGAAAAATTAGAGGACACTGAGTCATTTACTGAGCAAAGATTACACAGCTCACAAACTTTTCATTCTGCGTATTTTATACCTAATCCAATTTATACTGTTCTGGTTCTCTAAAAATACGCACAAAACTGTAACTCAAACATATTTTTAGTCAAAACTGGCAATGATTTATATATGCATGTGAAGGGCAAAGTACACATTAAGAGTCTGCAAAATTAACAAAACTGCACATTAATACTATAGATCACTATAAAATTATACATTAAAAAATCATCACACTTTTCAGCCAGAAGATTCTAAATAAAGACTCTGGTTTTCCCAGACAAAGAAGGTTTAAGATGAAAGATCCCAGAGGCGCTGTGCCTGAGGTCGGAAGAGCCAGTAAACAAACCCTAATTCGATACAGGCTCTTCACTGAGAAGGATGAGGAACGCAACACAGGCCTGACAGAGTGGGGAGAAGAAAATTCCGAGTCCAGAACCGACCCCTCACAGGAAAACACACTATCCATTCTCATCTGTGATCTCAATAAACACTGCTCACACAGGCACACAGAGACAGTCTTCAAAAAACACATAATCCCATAGGGGTTCTAGGGACTATACATTGTTGAATGCTTTTTTTAAAGATTATTCAATGGTTTCACAATTGTAAATACATACATTATAATGTAATTGCTATAGTGATATAAGACTTTTTAGGTTCTGTGCGTTAGCAAAAGTCTAGCATCGCTACTGCCTATTTATATAGGAAGATTTTTACCAAAACCTTGGGTTATAGGCAGAAAACAAGACCTGCATAATAACAAAAAATCCCTCTACCTGGAAGTTGAAGCATAAAAGAAGAAAGTTTTACTACAGCAACTCACAACGCTGGTTACACATTTTAAGGCCACCCTAGTGAAAATTAGTGATTGCTCACTGCAGCATATTTGCTTAACATATTTGGTATTTGTGTATTGCCACAATTATAGTCTGAGAAGGAAGAAAAGGGTACAGCAGCACTTTGACTGTATCTGTCATACACATTACAGTTACACGTGTACTCAGTTCTGTTACGCTTATTCATTCAGAGCACAAATGCTCATTTCTGGCACATGCACATGTTTTCAAGGGTACATAAGAGTTCTTCCATTTCTTTCCCTGGACTTCCAGAGGCCTAGATGCCTACCTTTTAGCCAGATAAAGTTAGAAGAGAAAAATTTCACCTCAAGCATTAAAATTAAGTGGAGGAAGATATGTGGGATAAATCTGGATATTAAACTGACACCCAAAGATTTACAGCTGAGTCTGGGTATTAACTGCCTTGCTTGTAAAATACAAAGAAGAGGAGAAAATGAGTCATATATTACTTGAATAGACATCTTTACTATTTTCACGGTAGTTTTAATGTAGGTGAACACACCAAATAAAACCAAAACCGTCACTTCACCTGAGAACATTCACTCCCCTTGTAACAAACACTTTCTCTTTTGATTACTTCACCCTTTTCCTCACTACACAACTCTCCTATAACCTTACAACTAAAGTATCTTCACCTACAACACAAACTTTTTTTTTTTAAAAAATGTAGTATCGGTAGTCATTCCTTAACTATGAAGTTACAGCTAACCCCTGCTTTCCGATCCATTTTTATAAATGCTAGTAATCTTCCCATGGATTGACAGGCCAAGTTTTTTCCCTAAAATACTTCTCCCCTCAAGTAAGCTTCTTTTCAGAAGACAAAAAAAATCAGGACAACAAAAATACTTTTTCTAAGCATTTAACTCCAGTGCCATTTTCAAAACAAATCTTGGACAGATAACTCTCTTTGAAAACTGTATCATGTTTTAAAGTTAGGAATTCTGAAAATAATCCTGTAGCTTGGGGTTTATCCAACATTACTAAACTAACGATTTTACAGAAATTTTCTATAGCTCTTCTTATACTCCATATTCGGAGAACTGTACAATAAACTGCATGCACATGAAATGCACTTTAATCTGGGCTTTGTTTAAAATTGCCTTCAAATGCATTACTTTGGAAGAAGAAAAAGCTATGAAACCATACAAATTTGGTTTCACTTGTAAGAGCAACTTACATTGTTAAGACAGCATAGGCAGCAATACTGTGTTGTCACTGCTTTTAAGACCCTGTATTCATTCACTTGGCGAAATTACAGAATGCACAAGCCTTTTCTGGCCAAATGCCTCCTTTAACCATCTTTCAGGCCAAACCGATCAGACTTATTTATTTTTTTTAAAGTAGCTAAGATAGTTCAACCATTTCTGAGCATTTTTGAGCACGAAAATATCCACCCCCCCCAGCAAAAACATTTTAAAATCTAGTCTGCTGGAATGCTTTAGCACTCGAATGCTGTGCAACACTGACAAGCAGGCCACGTTCTTGTCTTGGGAAGACACTGTGGACCATCACAAAGAAGACCTGCACAAGTTTGCTTTCAGCTGTAAGGTTCTGCAACACCACCCCACTCACATGCTACTCTGAAATTGTACAGAATTTTGCAACTTCTCTCTGCTCACTTACAATGCTATTTCACCTTCTTGCACGAGACCTCTGTGTAATGGTGTGGCTGCTAGCCTAGCCACAGGATAGCTCAGGACATTTCATCCTTGGGCTGATAAATACTTCAATTCTCTTAAAAATCAGCTGGGTGCCATCACGAAGATAGCTAGGACACAGGGAAGGAAGAAACCAGAAGAGGAATTAGACTTCAGAACAGGAACAGAAAAAGAAACTGCAGAGAGAAAGAGACAGATGTGTAAGATGCTGATGCGAAAGCAGAGAATCCCAAAGACCCAGCCACTACAGCACGCAGAGCTTCACATCCTGGACTCATACCCACCATTTCTGGATTTCCCCATTCTTTTGGGGTACAAAAGTCAGTGGACTAGAGACCACTGTCAAGATGCACCTCTATCCTCTTCTGTCTTAATGAGGCAGAGACTACAGAAAGAAAACAATGTGTCTAGCTAAGATGTTTAAGTGTCACAGATGTAAACTGATTTTATGCCCGTCTCTTAAGGTTTGTGTTTTAGGGTTTTCTTTAAATTTTTTTTTAATTTAATTTTTAATAATGCTGGGGAGCCACACAAAGATTTTCACAAGTGCCTTCTGCTTGAAATACTTCAGGGTCTATGCAAAAGTACAGCAAATTAAACGAAAGGTATTTCTGTTGTGAACTATTAAGTCAATGCCAGTTTCTCTCTGTAACATGTGGCTTCCACCTCAGTGAGGCAATATAAAAATGTAACTTTTTCAAAATCATATTACAAAGCACTTCCATGAAACTGTAACAAAGAAACTGGGGAGAAAACATTAATCCAGAATTTACTTATAAGTTTGGATAGCATAGTCTGAACAATATGATTAAAAAAGGAAAACCTCACTGAGCAAACACCATGCAAATGAGGCCAAAGTCCTCTGGGAAAAACAGCATTTGACAAAAAAACTATATAATAGTGAAATACAGATGCAACCTGATTTAAGATAGGAAAGAAAACTTTCATTCCAGCATTACTTAAATGCAGATTGCCTTGAGTTTGCCATTTTAACATTCATTGAAGCCAGGTTTTACATACTGACTGAGGAAGGGGGTTTTTTGTAACAAAACTTCAAATACTCATATAAACAGTGACCTACATCCCCCTCGGTTTATGAACTGAAAATGAGACAAGTTTATGATGTGGCAATACAAAGACTAAGCATCAGGAAGAACAATGAGGTAATCCAAAACTTTGCTTTTCAATCTTAAATTGCTGGGGAAGCAAAGAAACAAAGCGAAAAGAATAGATGAAAAAGAGAAAGAGAAGTACAGGAACAAAAACCCAAACTGTAAGAATAAGAAAGGTAGAAAAAGGAGGCATTCCGGGAGCACAGGAGACAAAAAAGGCTAACTAAAGTGTTCTGCATTTATCGAAAACCCTGTCTTCAGATAAAAATTACGTTCACAGCTGGGAACGCCTTCATCACTTGATCCTCTCTAGACTTACATAGCAACTCAATTCAAAGCTTCTTGCACTAAGTGAAAAAAACCAAATATTTTAATAGTTAAAATTTCAAAGTATATTTGTTACTACAAAAACCATAAAGGAAATATTACAAAATGAATATGTGAAGGATATGACCACCTCAGCAGTGTTGCATAGATTTTCATCACTATCATTTCATACATCAACCCCAAATTTAAATTAGCTCCTCACAACAGATGTACAATTACAAGGTATCAACAGGAGCCTCATTCTTACTCAAGGGACATGTTTCCATTAGTAATCTAGCCATTTGTAATTTTATTTTGTCAGTTTTTCAGTGTCCGCCGAGGTCAGACTGCTGACAGGAGCAGGACCTGGCACAGTTTCCAGCAAATGACAAGACCTTGCTGCGGAACCCAAACCGAACCCGCTCTATCAGCAGCTGTCCAGCCTGTTCCAAGATAACACCCTCACTCTGCCACCGTTGGACTGTCACCTCTGAGAAAAATATTGAGTGGTTCTTCAGAGGAGAGAGGGGGGAAAAAAAAAAAGAAAAAAAAAAAAGAGATAATTTGGGCAGAACCATTGTAGCTGTGTTTAGACAGAAGAAACACACCACCAAAGGAAATTTTCTTTTGTTAACCAAGGCAAAACTTGGTTTGTCTTCTGGGTTTGACACTACAAAGCATGAGGGCAACTGATTAGGCAAGAACGCTTTCACTTTTTTTTTTCCTGTTTCAGTATTAGAGTTTAACACTGACAACTGGATTATTTTAAATGCTCTTCATGCATAACAATTTCAGAAGCTTACCTTCTAAGCGAAATCTGTCATTCTCTTGTGGTTTTATATGCTTTTTCCTTTCCAGTAAAAACAGTATCAGGTATTTTAAAGTGTCACCACAATTATTAGTGACTAAGAGTTTTCACAGAAAACATGCTCACAACCAAAATAGCCATACCTCAGAAGAATCAAAACATATCAGAAGAATCAAAACATATCAGAAGAATCAAAACATATCAGAAGAATCAAAACATATCAGAAGAATCAAAACATATCCACAGTTTTATAGTGTGTCATGGCAAGGGCAACACTAGACGGATGTGAGCTCATTCTGACCCTGCATTAGTGAATGGAAAGACTTTCCATTCATTCTATACGCTACAAATCAAGAAGGCAGACATTGAATAAACCTGACATAAAATTTCAAAGTTTTACTTAATTAAGGAGGGAAGAGGTGGTTACACCATCTTCCACAAAAATCTAAAACTTTTCATAAATAGCAAGTTTTACGAGGACTGTAGAACAAACACACTAACTTCACAAAATTAAATTAACAGGACAATTAAGCTTCTACAGTAAAAAGCATGTACTGACTCTTTATACGAAAATAAATAGGAAATTCTTTTCACAAAACTCCTCTCCTAACAACCTCCCAGTCAACTTAGTGATACCAAGAGTTTCCTGACACAGTCCTGCCCAAACCAGGCCAAGACGACCCAGTGATAAAACACCAATAACCGCCAGGGCTTTCTCAACATGAGCAGTTTTCTCTTACCAGCAGACAGGCGGACGACAGACAGCTCTGGTGAGGAAACTCTGGGATACACTCTTAAAAAGTGACTGGACACATAAATGCCGAAATACACAAGCGATATGTTATTCTTGAGTTTGGCTCCCTGGGTTACTACTCTAGAAAAAGAGGAAACAATACCAAACAGAACAGAGGAACGTATTTACTATAAAAACATTGCATTTCTCCTCTACATATGCAGCATTAGCTCACAGGCCAGGCCTGGGCTGACACACCTGGCACAGAAAAAACATAGCCTGGCCTACACAGGTTCTTCCTCTCTGGGATGTTTCCCCTGCCCTTGCCCTCCTGCTCCTGCCTGCCAGAGGCACCTGCTAGCTCCACCATGGCTAGGGCACAGTCCCAGGCTTTCTACACAGGGAACGTGGCACTCGGGAGTCCCTCAGTGCCAGGAGACCAGTGTCCGGAGCCACAGTCTTCTAGCTGTATCCCAGGGCTCTTTGGAGAACCCAGGACTGAATAGAAAAAACCCACAAAACTTTGCTATTCACAAGGCAAAGCCGACTAACAACGGTATCATGTTGGACATCCTGCTCCTTCCCCTCACAGCCATACTTATCGATTCCTCAAGAACAGGAGAGATTGCCTCCCCATCACCAGGATAAGGGGATGGTACCCACAGGCCTCCAGAGGCCTCCAGGAAGGATTGCAGAGTGCTTTGGGATTCTTCCCCGCAATACACATGCTGGGTCAAGAGGGCTTCTTAAGACCCACGGCCAAGGGAGAAGGCACAGGACGACAGGCCTTACAGCAGGCTGTCACCTACTGTCTTTACCCACTCTCCCATTGAACAACCCAAGTCCAACCTAGAAACAAAACTTACCCATGTAGAAATGGTGTATATCTACCTATCTGAATATACATATATGCTGTTTGGCTTCAGGAAGGAAAAAGGTAACCCATACTTGGTCAAGGGTAACCCTCATACTGAAGTATAAGCTACTGGTGTCATACATAGAGAGCTTTACAAATTTTTCAGTCTTGCAGGACGACCTCCATGGTTGACAAGGAAGCCTGAGGGCTGACAGTACTTCCCCGGCCCCAAAGTTCTGGATACCTGACCTAGACACTGCTAGGAAATGAAATAATTTGGATTGTTCAGATAAAACAACCATTAAAAGCATCTACGAACTCTCATTTATCTTAAAGCTGTGACCTAATGAAGAGACTACCTACTTGTTTAGATTTACAAGTATCTGTTCCCTCAGACCTTAGATCCCTTTGAATTCACTCTTCACTGAACCACAGGATCCCTCAGGGAACGTAAAGGACCTTGTAAAATGCAGCAGCTGGGATGTCAGTAAACAACACTATAGAAAACTAGCTTTAATAAGGACATTAATAGAACAAACAACGGATGCCTCTGTTTTGGCCTTGGATTTTGAGACACTCAATTTTCCATCCTCTGCTCTGAAATTTCAGCTGTGCTCTTAACATAAAAATACAGCACCTACTTCAGAAAGTGGTGAAAAATGGGAACCCAAGTTACTCTCCAGTAAAGGTATACTTCTTGATAAATCCAATTTCTGTCCCTTAAATTATTTACATATGACAAGTTTTTTCTGCACAGGTGTCATCCTGCCAGCAAGACATGATGCATTCTATCATTTAATTTAACACGGTATTTGCAGCCAGAATTCAAAAAGCATGAGACAAGTCACATTAAAGAGATCAAAACATTGCTAAGACTACAGCAAGAGGTGTACAACAGCTAAGATAACAGTATAATTTGATCATAAATGTCACCTAAAATACTGAAAAAAGTGGTTTGTGTTGAAGCTTATTTCAAGTTTACCCTCAAAGTTGCATTAATACGATCAGCATCTCCTTTTCACATCTACAACATCCATAGACTTTCAGAACTATCACAGTTACAGTGCAAAGCCAGATTATGTGAGAGGTCTCTGAGAAAGCATAACATATGAAGCGCACACACCTACGAGCAGAAATTCACTGGGCTTCTTTAAATCAGAGAAACAAATGTCTACTGTACTATACAGCACTTTCTAACTGTTGTTTTGCTCAGATGTGCCAAAATAATACTGTAAAACTCTGCAAATGCAGAGGAGTAACATACCTAACGGTGCAAACAAGATATTTGATATTCCTAAAACACAAGCAAAGTTACTGTTTGGCCACAAACACTGAGAGGGAAAATATTTCAGATGTAAATAGCCACAATCAAAAATGATGTAGGAAGTGTTCTGCTTCACACCAGTGGGGATGAAGCCTCTAGGTGCTAACAATACAAGAAGTGTTACATAAGACAATGCACTTATTTTTAGAAGCACATTACAAAATTAAGTACTGCACTGGAATCTGTTGCAGAGCCATGGACAGTTACATCAATGTGCACAAAGAACAATTGCTCACTTAGAGCAGGGTATTAGATTCGACTCAGACTGGAGTTCTCTCCTGCCAATCCCAAAAAATACTGAACCATCTGAGACCAAGAAAGTTAATGTGGGTTCATTAAAAAAAACACAACAAACACACTACTAATCATAAATACAGACATATTCTTTTCCATGAGCAGCAGAACTAATAAAAACTAGTTTCTTACAGATTTGTTCTTTTGTTTCTTAATACTTCTCCCACACCACGACAACCCTCAACTTCCTTCTTTCCCACGTCTCTTCGTGACTCTCTCTCCCCCTTGCTCCAGGGAAAAGAGTGGTGGTGCGCTCTGCAAGTCTGCTTTGTGCTCAGAGGCTGCCTGACCTGCCGCCGTCCTACAGAACACATACTAGATGAGGTCGGACTATGTCTTTTACCAGAGGGTGCGCTAATTTGGACTTCCTTCCTCTACCTAGTCACATTTTTATGAGGCTTGTAGGACCATAATTTGAGTCTTAATTCCTCTTTCTGATTTAAGTTTTCATATAAAAATATATTTATACATATAAATTAAATGCTTAACTTTTTGAGTTAACTCAAATGTAAAGTATATATAGGTAATGCAACTTCTATCTTTTAAATTTTTATATATACGCATAAACACATATACACACATTGGGGAGGAGGGACAGACAAACTAAATAATCTCACAAATCCAACTTCCTAAGAAAAATTGAATCAAAGCTTCCTGTCTGCTTTCTTTAAACAGTACTAGATATTGCAGAATGAACTCTAAATGCATTTTCCTAGATTAAAGTTTGCTCTTCCCTCGCCATCTCCAATTTTCACTGTTCCTCTGATTCTTACAGATTACAAAAAAATTACAGTTAACTTTGTGGTCATGCATCACACTGCTCTTCAAAACCACCCCACCTGAATTTATCAATATTGTTTCCCCGATTTCTTGCCGATACAGACATAAAACAATCCATTAAGCACATCCTACTACCAACAGATTTTACTACCACTGTTTATTCATTGGCAGCCTACGCTATTCCTCTCCAGGCTCTTTGCTAAGTATATTAAGAGCACGGCCTGCGGACTACACTTAGCCTATTGAGTTTTAAAATGCACCTCACAAAATGTTTTTTGTTTTAAAAAGCGGACTCTGCAGATGTCACTAGCAGAGAAAAGTCCAGCAGATGTATGCTGGAATACACACCTGCCGTTATAAAGGCCCAGTTAAAGATGCCTGCTCTCAGGAGGCACTCCTGGTTGACAACCAGACCTACATTTGGCCATCCCAGTTTTCAAGACTTGTTAAACTATTCCTGTAAAAACAAATTCAGTCTAGTAGCACATTTAAGAAAGTGAGCCCTGAAACTGAATCTACAGTTTGGACTCTGAAAGAACTGCCAGATGCTTTACGTAAAAAAAAAAAAAAAAAAAAAGGTCACTTAAACTAAACTTATGTATGTTTTGGAGACAAATAAAAGATTAGGATCACAGCTAATATCAACATTTTCCATAACAGTTTATTTAGGAATTTGCAAATACTACTTGCCATCAAGCATATACTGCTGGTAGTCACAACACTCACCTACCTGAGATAAGGAGAGTTCAGAAGAGCACCAATTCTTTGAAAACTACATTTTACCCTTCCAAGGAATCTGGAATACTTTCTGTTTCATCACAGATGTCCTACAATATATATGTTTTTATATAACTGAACTACCATGAATTAGGGTGAAAACAATTCACATGTTTATTGCCCAAAACATATCATCCTGAAAGTGCCAAAAAGTTTCCAAGAAAAAATACAAATAATATTAACTCCGTATCACAACTGCACAGGAACCTAAATTTACTTCAGCTTCCACTATGAAACAGAGATACTTATTCTCGTGTATAATGACGATTTTAAGGTGATCTTGAAGAACCAACTTACTAGAAATGTGCATCTACATCCAGTAAATAAGTCAACAAAATAAGATTTCAATGCAAGGTACCTTTGTACTGTATGATGATGCTTTTGACACGTTGGAAAAGGTACATCAGAGAGCAAAGTATCAAGAACAGTGCCAACATTGCAACAAATTAATCAAATATCTCATATAAAATGATTTTTTTTTTAACTGCAAATGGTTTTACAGGTGGACACAATGTTACAAGCTACTTTAACACTCAGAATTGCTCATCATCTATTCAGTCTTTCAAAAGTCAGCACTGCCTATAGCTTAGATTTCTTCCTGAAAATCTTCCAGATTTCTACTTCTCCACACCACAAAGCACACTACACACTCTCAAGAAGAGAGAAGACCTTCTTCTATACATTTTTTTTAGCCTACTTAGTCATTACGTAAAATACCTGCTTCACAGCTACTTTCATACTTTATACCTTCTTTTTAAACGTATTTACATGCAACAAGTAATTTCTCACAAATTGCATTACAACTGAAGGGTGAAAGACTCCAAGCATATAACTGAACAAGAACCCTACACAGCAGAGCAACAGAATGAAGGCTGGCAGACCTTTTTTCCATCATTATAATTCTCGGGCAACACTTCCTTTGCAAGAACAGTTTTCACAATTAGAACAAAAAATTGCATTAAAAATAGTTACAAAGAGTAGTTGGTCTACCTCAAACAATGCAAGGTTTTTGTAGTCTGGAAGGGGAAAAACACTATTCCGGTGAAGCTTGAAGACAAACTCACACAGTCATACAGAGTGTGTCACAAGTACACAGTCCACCAACACAACCATTAGTTACGTATTTTGCACAAGGACAGGCACCTTCCTACAATCCTTAGACAGAAAAGGTAATATATGATATTACATTATCATTGTCTGTGTTAGAAGGCAGCCTTAGAAAAACTTGTTTGCTAAGAAGTTGCCTACAAATCTAAACATTAACAGTTTATAATTTAAAATAGTTGGCAGTTGTTTTAATGTAATTAGTCATACTGCTTCTTTTTGGTGCCTGGAAACTTGTTGCTATTGTTTTCTAATACACACATATTTAGATTACGATGAAAATGTTGTGGACACACAATTCTGAAACATGTAAGGAAAAACAATACAACTGGCAGCTACCGAATGTGGTATAGGACCATTTTGGGGTTTTAACATTGCTTTCTCTAACTATAGATGTTAACTGCTACTGGTATCTAGGCTAACAAGACTTCCACAGAAGCCTTAAACTATGCAAGTAAAATACAGGAAAACATTATCCTCTTATTACGCACTAGAACTTGGCTATAAATGAGTTAAATGACTTACCCAAAGTCACCCATCACTTCAGCAGGTAACTCAGAAAGACAGACAGCACGCTCCAACTCTTATGCTCACGCTCAGTCCATTGGATTACTCTCTACTCAGCGAGAGCAATACAAAGTAAGAGTTTCCATTTTCCTTCCCACAAATACACCAGCATCTTATACTAGTTTCCATTTTAAATAAACTATACTTTTAACAAATAACTTGACCTCAGCTACCTATACTCAATCATCATTGATCTCAGCTGCATAAAAAATTTCAAGGCAGAACTTTGAACATACTTCAGAAGTTCATTAAACTACTCGCTGCAACCAAACAGAATCCTGAGCGCTGTGGGGTACAAGATGATACTTAAAAAAATACCTCTAAAAAAATTATCCCAAATCAAAAGGAAAACAGGACGAAACAATGGTTTACTTACTAACGAATTTCTGATCAATAACTTCTTCATTGTAATTCAATAAGAGAAGGATGTGTCTGAAAAAAGGCTCAATTATAATAAAGTTCTAACCTACCAGCATAATTGGAAAGGAATTCTCCTAGAAAATGTAGAGTTGTGAAAGTAAACATATTAGCAGTGTAAAGAGCAGTCAGACAGCAGAGCAAGCAAGTCAAGGGGAAAAAATAACGCACACTTTTCTGTAACACTACTGACAACCAACGCTATCTCAAGACAAACCAGGGGGACTCGGTAACCTCTTTGGGCAAGGATCTTTTACACCTTGATTCGGGGCCTATTACACAACCAGACCAGAAGCTGAGCTACTATGCACTACCACAACACAAATACTCAATTTTCAGCAGAGTACTATTAATGAAAGATAAGATACAAATTAAAAGCAATATGAACATTTTAATTTTTTTAATTCTATTTTTGATGATACAAAAATACTTTAAATCCCATGTGGAAATCTCTTACTGATTAGCACAGACCACATTTGGTATGCAAACATCTTCTCCAAAACCAAAATAATTCTATAAGAACAATTTTAAACATCCTACTGTGCAATAATTTCATTTGACACAATTCTTCCTACGCTGTTATAATGCTCAATAAAAGCATACTTAGCTGTCAACATACAGCATCCATCCTGAAAACTCTCATGCACTAAGTGAACTGTCAACATGCGAGTAGGTGCTTTTAAATCAATGAGACCATCCACAAACTTTCAGTTGGTCCTATGTTTCTACAGGAACCTGGGTCAGGAGACCAATGCAACACACACAAACACACAACGTATGTGCTAAAACACATTTGGAAATAAAAGAAAATAAATCTTGTAAAAAAAAGCCCAACCCTATCCAGGAAACTCAACTGAAACAGGTTGTTTTGAATGGCTCAGTACAGCGTATCTGAGACATCAGGATAAATTTCAAGCAAAAATATTAGCAGATCTCTCTTGTGTAGAATGTCTACATACAATTTTTGTTTATTTATACCTCAAAAGCCCAGATGAAGCAAAGTTAACCTAACTTGAACTTTTGGGCTTTTGACAACAAGCACTGTAATTCATGTATACACTGTATTAACAGCAACTAAAAAAAATTAAAAATAGTCTATCTCAGAGAGTAATCACTTAAATCTGTGGCAAAAGAATACTGTTTTGACTTACTACAGTACTGTACTTCTATATAAACTGGCAGAGATTTCTATCTAAGCTAACATTTAGAAACACACACAACAAATATAGCAAGTACATTGCCAAAAATGTAAATATTTTTAAGAACACATTTTTTAAGGTGCCTTTTTAAAATCTATATTCAAGCACATTATAAGCAAAGCAAAAAAAATTAGGTCTTTTAAGCAAAGACATAATTTAAAGAGTTAAATGCAAGAATCTACTTACTTTAGAACAAAATTCTGTACTTGGAAGCTTAGGTGCACTTTCTATACTACCTCATAACAAAAGAAGCATTCAATGTTTCTCTTCAGTTTCCAGATCAAGTCAGAAAGCCAGGTGCCAGAAACCTCTATTTTAATTCAACTATGGTGTATTTTTAAGTTCTATTTACTTCTTGAGCCAGTAACAACAAGGAGGCGCAAGATATTTTTGCAGAAACAAAGTTATGATACAAGACTGTTTTAAAGCTATGAGGTTACAACTTTGCAATTACTACACAACAGACTCTTGCACCAACACAGAAATAAGTATTTTTTTAAAAAAAAATCCACAGCAGAGGGTGAAAATGCAATGATGTTTCTTATTTCAGAGCTAACTTCTACCCAGACAGAAATACATTTAGAAGTATAGTAAATACAGCAGAAATACTTCCTGAGAGCTGCCATCCCACTGCGAGTGCACACAACTTTCATAGGAAGGGGCTGAGGTACAGACCAAGACTTTCAGGTGCTAACAGCCACTTATGGAACGAGTTTTTCACACCAAACTTCAGGACACGTTAACTGCCCTATTTTTTCCACTGAATGCTAGTTGTCTAAAATTAGATTTTTTTAAAGAGAATTCAAATCTTTTTTTTTTTTTTTAAATCCAGGGATTCTTTTATTTTCAGTTCTTAGCCAAGGGCTTTTGCTTTCATTTGTCAGTAGAACTGATACACAAATGGGTTGCAATAACAATGACTACTTTGACAGCAATATTAAGTTTCTAGAAGAGACTTGTAGACAGGGTTTATCTACTACTACACTCTTAGCTTTATCAACAGCTTCCTGAATGTGAAACGGAAACACACGTGCAAGTCAAGTCAGTCAGCTCATGATAGCAAGTATTCAAATCCCTTCCTAAAATCAGAAGCAGTTGACACCTTAAAGTTTAGCATGCTGGCTGAATTCTCAACATAAACAATAGTGGAAGTTGCAGGGGTGGGTGGGGGAAGCCACTGGATACATACGTAGACTTCAAGATCTTAAAACTGGATCTTGCAAGTTGTGTTCTATTAATACATTCCCACTCTTAGGAGAACTCAAAGTACCTCAACACACACACACACACACCCCAGTTCTTCCAGGTTCAAGCAAAGATGCCTTTGCAATACACACCTGAAGAATGGTTTTACTCTTGCAGGTCTTTACAAGTCTTAACAGCTTGAAACATATCCAACTTTCCAGAAACGTAAAGGTTGCCACTAACTAATGTGACAGCAGGTTTGATCATCTTAAACTCCCTTCCCCCAGCTGAAAAGTTAAGGCCAGCAGCCAGTCACCACCACCAGATGTTACTGCTGTGCAGGCACACAGGAATGTCTCTTTCACACACTCAAGTCACACGCATGCACATACACATACAAGAAGGAGAGGCAAAAAGTTCTTATCTTCCCCTGGGGATAAATCAGTGAAAAGTTGGAAACAAGTTTTTCCCCAAGACTTAAAGCAGAAATGAAAACACACAGAAGCTGCTGATCCACACCTAACATGAGCATGTTTCATTTTTTCATATTACAAAACCTTCAAAACAAAGTTACCTGTAACTCCACGAAAAAAAAACCACCCTAGAAGAGAAATGCTAAACCTGGGATACCTGTAAGCAAATCCTTGCTTCCCTCAGGAGCACACGTACACTAATTGCAGCATAAACGCTGCCTCTCAATGTCCCCTTCTCCACCGCTCTAGTGTCCCCTTCTCATCCCTGACCTGTCACCCTGTCCCACTTCCTCCCCCAGCCCGCACTTGGTCGCTCCCCCCCGGGTCAGGTTCAGGCCAAAGCCTCAAACCGCCGCCCGGGCGGCGGGCAGGGGGAGGCCGGCTCCCTCCTCCGGGGCTGCGCGGGGGAAAGCAGCCGGGTCCGTTTCAAGTTTGTTTTACAAACGCGTCCGAGGGAAACACCGGAACCTGTTTACACGCCACTTTAACGGCCGCCAGGAGGAGAGTGGAAAAGGCGCAGGCGAAAAACAAAAAAAATATTTTTTTTCGAAAAAAACCCCAGCCAGCAGCACCCATGTCTCACCCCCTTTCTTCACCCCGGGCCTTCCCGGGGACCGGCGGAGCAGGCCGCAAGGCCACTCCAGCGAGGCGCGCAGGCCGGCCCCGCCTGGCAGCGGGGCCGGCGGCAGCCCCGGCCGTGGGTGGCAGGTTTCGCTGCACCGGCGCCGGGCCCGGGGGGAGGCGGCGGGCGGG
>VZSF01004659.1:3185271-3233172 GCA_013398295.1 Chionis minor | reverse complement strand
CAGAGGCGCTGCTGGCCGAGGACGCGGGGATCCGGCGCGGCGGCCGGCGGCGCCCGGCCCGGCCCGGCCCCCATTTTGTGAGGGGAAAGGGCGGCCTGGCCCGGCGCAGCCAGCCCGGGCCGCGTCAGGGGGTGCGGGGCCAGCGGGGCTCCCCGGCCTTTTCCTTACCCCGCGGGGGCAGGAGCCCCCCAGGGTGCCGGGCGGACTGTGGAGACCTACCCCGGGCGGACGCGCTCTCCCGGGAAGCGTCCAGAGGGGGAGTCCCATTCCCTGCGGCCCGGGCCTGTCCCTGCTCCCTGGGTTACCGGCTGCGGAAGGAACGGCCGGGCCCTGCTGGGGGCTGTGCGTTAGCCGGCAGAGGATTTAGCTCAGGAACTACCGTCCTGATGCGATAAACTCTGTGGAACTTATTTTGTCTGTTGGTGAGGTAGCGTTGGGCAGGCAGGCCGTGCCATCCACTTCGTTACTGAAACGGAAAAGTATTGCCAAGATGACACAACTAGACTTCCCCCCCCGCCCCACCTCTTTTTTTTTCTTTTATCAGCCCTGAAAATATGTATGTCGTAACCATGGCTCAAGTATAGTAAATGCAGATGCGCAAAACACTCATAATGCAAATAATCCCCCTGAATTCAGTGAGACTTACCAACCGTACAAACGCTAAGCCTGTACACAAGTGTCTACAGGATCAAGGCCGACGTTATTTGTGAACCGGCTTCTCTGCTCCATCAAGAAAACCAATGGCCTTTTTACCTTAATCTTCTTACGAAATCATCATAAAGTTTAAAAATTCAAACAAAAAGATACAATACTTTGCCAAAAATAGTGGGTTTCTTTCAATAATTTCACACGTGTGCTTTCTTCTCAGTTTTGATTTTGGAGCTCCAAACTAAATTTAAAAAGTAAGAATTCAGTAGGTTACACTACACTAATATTTTATCGAAACGTTTGTACCTACAGCAACACATCTGTCAATATAAACAGGTTTTGAAGATGAAAGAGCACAGTCTTCCATCTAAATGAGATCAGTTTCTTAATGCCACCACCTTTTAGTGCAGCACAACTGCACGCTGAGTGTGAGTGCCATGTCATTGAAACGAATGTCTATACACTTTGTCCAGGAAAATACTGCACTTTATTATTCTAATATTTTAATGAATTTTCATTCATTTGCTATAAACAAACTCTTATAATAAGTCACATTCCGTTTTAAGTAGAGTATTTGAACTTGTGGAGTACTTTTGTTGTTCAATCTGAAAAATCAGTTTTCTTTACACCACATAAAGGCAGTACTTTTAGAGTGAAAATGGTAATGAATCTCATTAATTTTACTGTTAAATACGCTTTTCTATAGTCTGACCCTTTTACATCCATTTATAAACATTTTGCTTCATTATGTTTCATTTTGCACTTTAATGGTCTGAGTTTCTTTTTCAAAAGCTCATTTTTGTTATATTTCCCCAAAGCGAAATCATTAAAGACATACAACACCCAATGATATGATGCAAGTAAACTAAGCACCTGACATTGTCATTACATCTGTGTGGACTGATCTTTGTCCATTACAAAATTACAATTTACATGCAAATCAATTAACATTTATACAACAAGAAGCCTGCAGAGTTCAAAAGAGCTATGCAACAGAAATGAATAAGCTTTCTTGTCTTTGACTGGTTAACAGTATAAGAACCTAACTAGCAATCACAATGTGTGTAAATTGTGATTTAAATTCTGTTAATTAAAAAAAGATCTAACCTGCCATTCTGCCTAAAACTGCGTGTTTAGTTGGGGAACCTGGTAACTGTGGCTGTAGTAGGTGTGTGTGCAACTTCCTTGTTTGTTTTCTTAAAGAAAGTGAAAGCTGTTCGCATTTTAGTGCTTTGAAATAACCTTTGAAGCTGCTAAAGAGGATGTATCGTCATGTACCGTGTTCGTACATTTGCTAGTTTTAGTCTTGACTCAATACATTTTTCTATAATGGTGAGGCCTGTTTTGCATAGTTGCACCTGCTTAATTAAAGAGGTGTCCTGAGCTCATTTAATGCAATGGCTGCTAATCATGTGTGGACACTCCTAATCCATTTTGAACCTTATGTGGTACGTTTTGGCCTCCTTGTGTAAGTCTTTGTCTGCAAACAGGTAGGCATTTGTTATTTTTAACTTCATTAATCAATGGTCTCTTTTTTCCTTGACTTACTTCACAGACTAGGCTGAGACACATCTGTTTTTAGTCAATATAAGAATGTCTATAGCAGTTAATCTGCAAAGTTTTGTCTACGACAGCACAGGTGAAGGAATTATAATACATGACGGCAGCAATTACAGAAAACCTGTCCCGCAGGTGATTGCACGTGCAGGCCCATGCAGTCGACAATTTGTGTGGTGCTGTTAAAGTCCATCAGCACGATCTTCTACCTAACCTTCCTGAAAGCCGGGGCCTTAATGTGCGTGTTGTGAAGCAGTCATCACGCTCATCTAGTAGCCATTTGGATTCCCAGCTGGCTAGTGCTTCTGCTAATACCCACAGAGGGCTAAAAGCCTACAGCATCTGGCTGGAAAATTTGGGAAGAGGTCATCAAGAGGGATGGATGTGCTCAGAATCCCCGAATGCTTTATTGTCGTGGCTCTGGGTGTTCACTGGAAATTCTCTGCAATTTTTCTGAATCTTGCTCCAGTGAGTTTGTGGATGCTCCTTGCCTCCATTCAAAGCGTCACCCATAGATGTGAGCAATGCAGTCGTGGAAGAGGGAGGAAGATGAATTACCCAGAGTACGTGCAGGGCACAGTGAGAGTGTTCCACTTTGCCAAAACATACAATTAAATTAGTCATAGTAAGACCACCATCCTCGATCATGAGTGGAGGCAGACCATGGTGAACAGCCAACCTTGTAAGTCATTTTTAAGTAGAATAAAAAGTGCATTGGAGCGCAGCAAGAGTCTTTCCTTCTCCCACCTACAGACTGTCCCAATATTCCTCTGGAAAAACCAATACAGTGCAATCACCTGGAGTAAGGGTTAGTAGTTTTTCAGCTGTGGTGAAACAGGCTGTGTTTTTTTCACAAATTAGGGTTTAGATCCTTTGGAAGAAACAGCTTGAACCGGAAGATAGTGTCCCTTGATTGCAAGGTGCATTTGATTAGCTAAACCACTGAAATGCCTCTTCTGAAGGAAGCCAAGTTCTTTGATTTCTGCTGAAGCCAGAACTGTGCGAGACTCATGAATTGGGAGCAGCAGCTTGTCACGGATGTCTTTCTTGCATGATATTCAAAAGTCTCTCAGTTTCTTTCTTTGGAAGAAGGTTGTAGGGTTATAGCAGTGCCCTGCGTTAATCTTTTCCCTAGTAGAACATGGCAGATTTTTTTTTTTTATAAGTATGGCTTATTTAATTTTTTAGTATTTCTAAAAAGCAAGATTAAAGGTGTGCCAAAGTGTACACCAAATCTGATATTAAAGATTTCACCACAAAGAGGTGTTAAAACATTTTTTCAAGAGTAAAAGCACCAAGACCTCTTATTTTCTTACTGTATTTTCTCATTATTCTTATTTATTACACTAAAACAGAGCACAAAATACTTAGATTTGGGAGGATTTGTTAGTCAGGGTGACTTTTGCAAGTTAGTCTCCAATTTCTAATTAATTTAGGAAAGGTAAGGGATCATTTGTTTCCATGGCACTGTCCTTATCTATCCTTTCCCTCCTACAGGGGATTTCCAGGGATGGTTGCTGGCAAGGGAAGCCCTAGAAGTGCAGCTCCATTACTGTTTTAGTGTTAAAATGCATCACAAGGTATCCACACAGATGGCCTCTCATCTGCTGGATTTGTAGTTTCCAGGAGGGAATATTGGGAGTGGAAGTATCTTTATCTCAGTCTCTCATATATTTTTACTATCAGGAAACCCTATCTCAGCCTTCTGCTGTCGTGCCTTCAGTGTCTGATTTAGTGCTAATTATACCAGAGCTTCAGGGGAAAAAAAAATACCAAGTTTAAAAAGAAATTGCCAATTCTGGAAAATAATATGACCCCAAACAGGAGATAAAATGTAAAATTTTCTAAAAATAAGATGCTTCACGCTGCTGTGTAGCAGCTAAGAGGTCTGCCAGAGTGCTTGTAAACGAGAGGATAAATCAAGAATTAGAGATAGCAGCAGTTTCAAGTGTTTCTTAAGACAAAGAGAAGAATAACGCTGCAGACGGAAATATGTTTTCCAGAGCAGAGAAAGTATTACAGAAACACAAGCCGGTGCCAGAGTAGGTGCTGACTGACATTCCCAAGCATGATTATCCCTGGAAAGATGGGAGTTACAGTGGTGGTGACAGGGGAACCCTTCCTATCTCACTTCTCAAGATTGCAGTCGGCGGTGCTCTTGCTGGTGGTCATTGGAGAGCTCGCTGGTCAGAAGTACTGTTTCTCATTTGAAACTATTAAATCATATCAAAAGACTGACAATGTTTTATTTTGGGTATTGTGGGCTTTTTGGCATGATTTTTCCATATGACTAACTGATGTAGTTACTATGAATATGCGCTACATAGGACAGTCTCTCCATTAAGCTGCAGTCCCTATTGGTAAAACCATAAACTTAAGTGTTTCAAACAGTCATAATTAAAAGTTAAGTTGGGAAGTATGAGCTATTACAATGGCTTTGTAAAAAATGATTGTCAAATATATAACTGGCCACCTGGGGAAATCACAAAATCTAAGGCAAAAGGAGAATTATTTTCCCTTACAACAGGTCTCAGCTTAGAGAGGCAGTAGAGCCTGGGGGGCTGCAAAGTGCTGGATTCTTGTTCTTGCTTTTTGACAGTTTTTCAAGTTTGACAGTCAGGCCTATTTCCAAAAGGGTGCTCTCCCCTAAGTAAGTGTTAATAAGCAAAGGAAATGAACTCTGGCTACAGCAGTTGATGATAGTCTGCCATCCCACCAGAAGCCAGAGGACTCCTGTGTCACCGTCCCACTGGGAATGGCCACAGCCTGTTCAAGCAAGTTGCCAGTGTGTGGCTACAGAAGTCAGGCCAACTCATGCCGCTTGGCAGGAGGTTGGTGGTGCCCGGAGAAGGGTGCCTGAGCTCCCGAGCAGTGCTGTTAGCTACCCGTGTCTCACGCCGGCCCCGCAGCCTGCGGATGGTTTCCCCTGGTAGTGCTGGCTGACTGCGGAAGCATTTGTCTGGGCTTTGTGCTTTTTTGAAGGGGAGAGTCAGCTGTTAAGCTACTTTGCAAGCTTTGCTGGGGTCCTGGTCATCGTATTGGATGGACTCTGAACATCCGCACATAGTCTGTTACGTTTTTCCCACGATAAGGCCAAAGGCCAGCCGCCAGGCACGGCACCATTTTCTGTTGCTGGGTTGCAGATCCAGGACAGAATGATGCTCACAAGGGCTCAGAAGGGCTTGAGCTATCTCATTTTCCAAAGCCATCATCAGCTCACGTTTTAAATTGAGACTTGTTTGTTACAGACTTAGGCAGAAAAAACAAAAAGCACATGCTTTTGCTCTTGCCAGCCTTGGTGTATCCGTCTGTTCATCCCAATGAAGGCTGAAACCCAGATCTTAAGTCCAAAGCTTCTGCTTACCATCTTAGCCAAATCAAGCAGCATCATGGTGCTATGCTGATGAGAGAGGGAACTTACTGCATCAAAATGAATGCGTGTCTGCAGCCAGTACACTGAATTGAATTACTTTTCATTCTGGCTTGCATGAAACCTACCCCCAGCATGCCTAGGAAATTCCAATAGCCGTTACCACCGCAGGGCTGAGACTGGTCCTTCCCAGCTGAGCAACAACTCTCACATATCATGATTATAACGCTCTGTAACAGAGTAATAGCAGCTACTTTTGAGCTCTTCTTCACCCCTTGTACAGCAAGAGATATAACTATGTGCACATGCCAGCTCAGGACCCTCCAGAAGGTTCGTGGGTCTCAGTTTTGCTGCACTCCATAGGATGCTGGTTTATTACAAAACTGCCCCCACAGCCTTAGATATCACCGATGGTTCTCTACTCCAGTCCCATTTGGGACCATGAATTCAGACTTTTGTTTGCCATGCAGCCAAGCTATTTATGAACTCTCATGATGCAGAAATTCAACTGCAAATACTGCATGCTCAAACATTTGAACCTCTTCCCACACCAATCCTGCTCATCATGTTCCATACTCTTAGTGGAGGAGCTGCCCGCATCTGGTAGCAAGGGAGCCAGTCTGCATGAGGAGATCAAGTGGCAAAGGCAGTCTGCTTCTTCCCCAGTCAGACACGACTCTCAGCAGAAACAAGCTGAATTTTAAATCCAGTCGCCTTCCATGCTCCCATCACCTCCAGCAGAGCCCACGGTTGCTATTGCAGCTCTGCTCCTCATCTAGCTCTGCTTCTTGCTTGGGTTGGCACTGAGAAAAATGGCAGCATCTTCAGAAAAGTAAGACTTTTTTTAGTGTNCCTTCCTTCCTTCCTCTCTCTCAATTTCTCTCTTTCCCTTTTCTTACTGTCTTCTTGAAATCACACACACAGTGATAAAAATATTCTTGCAGTAAGAACCCAGTCATCTTAGTACCGGAGGCTGACCCCACTCCTGCTGTGGCTCCTGTACACACAAACTGCTGAGCCCCACAGATTTTGGTGAGGGCCTGAAACATGTACTTTGTGCAAAACTTACAACTGTGATTTTCACATCCAGGATGTTTTCCTACTTCACTACGTGTTGTGAGAGCTACAAACGAAAGCATTAAAGCCCCAGCTCTGCAGCACTTTCTCAGGCAGAAGCTGTGGCAGGTGGTGCCTGGGCTGGGCACAGGGGCAGACCCACCGAGACAACCCTGCACATTTTAAATTCTTTTTTTCGAGAGACGGTCCCAGCAAGCTCGTATTCGCAGGAGGTCCAGGGAGTATATGCAGTTCCCCTTACAACTAAGCAACTGTGTAACACTGATTCCCGGTGGGAACTGAAAGGATACAGTATCACGTACTGGCAGGAGTTGTGTATCTCACATACCCGAATACATTTCACTTTTCATATTGTTCCTTTGATGTTAAGTCAGATGGATTTGAAAGCTAAGGATACCATTCATCTCACCACCTTTATCTGTCTGCAAAGGAGGCACCCAGCCTAAGCTATTTATCCAGTCTTCCTGCAAGTCAACAGAGAGAGAAGGGAATTTTTACTCCTTCCACAACTCCCAAGAGTGGGCGTCCCTGCTGGCTGCAGGTGACTGGCGTAGATGGGGTGCATGGCACTCGGGCAGCTAATGCCAGGTGGGAGAAATTCTGCCTTATGCAGTCTGTTTACTCAAATGGGTGGCCTGAATGTTACTTGGTCTGAATATTTAGCAGGTGTTTACCAAAAAGTAAGTTTGTGCACAGACAGAAAGATTTTCTGCTCAGGGCCTGTGTCTGAAAACTATGCAAGAAAGTCTCTCTTTTATGCACTGAATGAAAAATCTGCCTGTGAAATATTATGTTGGCATAAAAGGATGGAAACAGTCTCTTGATTTCAAAATTTAATTTAATAGGAAGAGCCTAGATATAAAGCTATGTAATCCTAATGTACGTTCCTGAAAACAATCTCAGAAGGACCCTGTGTTGTTCAGGGCTGGAAAAATCATCTGCAGAAAAGCAACTTTTTAATGTGAAATTATTATTAACTGCTTAAAATGTAAGTAGATGTTCTAACATCCTCTGGTTTCATACTGATTAAATTATGTCTGGGTTTTTTTTTTCTCAGTATGAAGGCATATCTGTTTCAAATTCACCAGCATAAAGAGCTGTTAAGAGCTCCAGAGATCAAGGTTCTAGTGTTATAAATACATAACTTGAGATAGTCCTTTCCTAAGTGCTTGCTGTCAAAACAGACAAGACAGAAATGGAGGAGATGATGAAAAAGAGCTGAAGTGACGTGCTAAAAGTCACATCATGGTCTCCTTTCCCAAGCTCCAGTGCAGGGGTAAAGCTGCTGACTGGGACTGCAGGTGGAATGAGCCTACCCTACAGTCAGCTTGGCCTTTCCAGTTCATGAAAAGTGTTTCCTAGGGAGAAAAACAGTCTGACAAATCATAGTCTATGTTCAAACATCAAATACCCTGAGTGAGAATGTTACAATTTTTGGCATTGTTAGCATGGCAAAAGATTTTATGATGAATAGTTGTGGTTGCCACGTCCTTGTTAGCAATCTGTACTGACACCCGAGTAAAATACTAGCTGAATCCTGTGGAGCGTGATCTTTTTTTTAAAGAAGCGTACAAATATGAGATAATCTGAGACATCTTTGGTGGCCTAGGTGTACTCTGGCCCTGTGCCAACTTCCCCACTCAGCCTGGAGTGTTTCTTTATTGAGAACATTCATGGATATTTCTCATGCTAATCCAGTGAAATGATATTTAGTGCTCTGAGCCCTGAAACCACTTGAGGTCTGGTTGGAAAATAAATCTGACTTCAGAGTTCTCAATATTGACTCTAAAATATCCTGGCCCCTATTCTGTTAGTTCATATTTGTTTAAAAAAAGATAAATCGTTTTATGTCGAGTTGAGAGCCCGGCTTCATGCCAGACCATATTGTCCTTCCTTTCACAGTCAACGTAAAATCAGGAGGAACTATGAACTAGCTCTGACTGCGTCAGCAAGCCTGTACTGGGATGGACAAGAGTGTGCAGTGACCCAACAGTGCACAGATCTGGCATGAGCCATGACAGCATCGCAACCTGAGGGTAGATAGCTGTATTTTAGTTTGGGGTATTTTTATACAGCTAGTCACGCTGCAAACTGACAAAAAGCTGCTTAGCTCAAGAAGCCATAATAATTAGGTCTCTGTCCTCGGCTAACAAAGGTATGTTGTTTTCAGGGAGGATGAGCTGTGGGAGAGGCCTCGCATTTCCCTGCAAAACATCAGATTGACCTTCCCTGGGAGCACAGCCTGCGTGTTTCTCTGCTACGCGGAGGAGCACTAGGAAGTCTGGCCTTTGCACTTCTTCCCCCTCCTCTTGGGTGACGTGCGTGAGTCTGTCCTCATTCATTCCCTTCGGGATACCTGAGATAGCATTGCTCTCTGCTCAGCTGCAGACGGGGGTTTTATTGTCCTACCAACCATTAAAGCCGAATCCATAGCCATCACTTCTGGCTGCCAAACTACTAGAACAGTAAAAGGGAGTGCAGTGTGGGACACTCATTCCCAAAATCATCCCGGTCTGATCTGAAAGTGAAACACCGATTGCCAGGCATTAGCCACTGATGGCTTAGTTCTTCATGAGTGAATTCATGTTTTATACACTCCCTTGCAATTGCCATGGGTGTTGATAAGCAGGATCTGGGGAGATGAGTTTCAATGTTACTGGTATTATCATTCTTATAGTTGCTAATTACCTGTAGAAGAAATGTGTTTAACCAAGCCCAGGTTGCAGTGTGCAACGTCATGACCTGCCCTGGAAGGTTCCCACGGTGACAGCCAGCTGTGGTGGAGCAGGGGAGATCGGTTTCCAGCGCAGCCTGGGCAGATCACTTCAGCCCTTTTCCCAGATGGAACAGACACCCAGACATAGACTGTTTTCTCTGTGTTTCTCCAGACAGTTGCTCTGCCACAAACGTCCAGCCTCAACTATTCATTCCACTAGCTGTTGCCGCTGTAAGTAAAGAAATGTGAGATGTCTACCAAATTTGCACTAGTTATCAGGAAATAAGTATCTTAATTCAAGTCTGCTGTGAAGTGACTTCTGTTTCTTGGCCTCATGGTAGTTTCAGTAGAAGATCTTCCTGATGCTATAGATAAAAATTTTGTTGGAGATAAGGGAGTAATCCTAGTGCGAACATATGTTTCTAAGCTTACCGTTGAGCATTTTCATAAGTTTAATCATATCTACTGCATTAAAGAATTTATCCTTTGTAACATATAGTTAAAATCTCTGTGGTATAATATAGCAGCAGCTTGTACAAATTCATCTGGAAAAGTGCAGGCAATAATTTTTTTGTTTACAGTATTATCAAATATTTTACATTTTATGGCAGTTTGGGGAAAAGAAAAGCTATTGAATTAGTTTAGAATAATTCCTCATTTGTATTCTCTAAACTGGGCAAACAGTCTTTCACTTCTCCTTTATAAGAGACACTTTATGAGCACTGGGGCTTCACCCACCCACAGCAAGGAAAATAACTAACAATTGTTTTTTAAGGGCTGTGTCACATGCATGTGCGTCCTGTGTGTGAATACTGTACTGTTACAGTTCTCTTGAGAGAAAAAGAGCAGTTGTGGATCCTACTTTCTAAACCCATCTCCTGGGATGAAAATAAAAGCTCTCTAGTCATCCTTGCTGCTACACATCACATGAATTTCTTTTTCTTTGGGGTTTCTTGAGAGTGAGAGATGCCCAATTACAATTTTCACACAACCATTCCTTCCCTGAAATTCTTGTATAAAAAGATAAGTAGAAATATTATTTAAAAATAAAATATTTTTTGATACTTTCTGATTTCTCTTGTCTGTTGGATATAGCTGGTATTGGCATTCATCTGCCAACAGAATTACTTCTCAAGTCCTAATACTTGTTTATTTTAGACTGGTAACTTTTCCAGAGGGATGTACCCTAATTATTGTATGTCAGTGGTAGAAGTATTGAAACACTACTTGTGTACAGAGAAATTAAATTCACTTCACACACAAAAGGAACACAAATATTCACCTCCTGTACTTCATTTCTGTTGTAGAGATATCACCAATTTTCTTATAACTTGCATTTTAGGAACATTTTTCTGTTTTCCTTAGCAAAGGAGCTATCTGCAGTGATTTTCTCTTCGCCTCTTGTAAAAGGAACATCTTTCATCCATCAGTGCTTTCTAAATCATATATTCAGCATTTAGTTATTTTAGGCCTGCCTTCTGAAATGAAGTTCTGATCTTGCATGAAATGCCTAAGGAGTGTCATAACCTAAGCCAAATGCCCCTGCCGGACATTCACTGCACGGCTGCGTGTGGGATGCCAGCACTGACCTGCATGGTTGTAAGCCTCTCCTGGGCTGGGTAAGCACTGCCTCTGTTGTTGGTCCCTCCAGCTTGATCCATATCAAGATAGTGATAGATCTACAGTATAGATAGTGTAGATCTATAGGTCTATAGATCTGTATATCACGAAATTGGCCATGGTCTCTAGATCAGTAATAACCACTGAATACGTCGTATCAGTTTAGCTTGTGTTGTCCCAGAATCAAAATCCTGTGGATTTATTCCAAATTAAACTCCTTCAACTGAATTTTATTTTAAGCAGCCTAAGAAATTTGGCATGTACATCTCTGCTTGATTTCCCTACCACATTTTAGCATTCTTTGGGATTTAGGTCAGTAAATTTTTATTGTTTATGACATCCCTCCTCCTACCTCCCCACTCCTCTTTCTGGGATTGCCTTCCAGGTTACTCTCTTCATCTCATCAGGGACTCTTTCTTTCTCTCTCCCTCTGGCCTTTGAAGCCCAATTTCTTCACCTCCATTTCGTTCATTAGTGGAGAAAGGTGTTCTTGCCCATAAAACCTTTGTCTTTTAGATTGTTCTCAATGTCTCAGCTTTTGGAAAGCACTTTGATAGCCTGGACACCTGTTTGGGCCTTCTTATTTGTTTCATGTTCCCTACCTGGTATAGCTCTGCACTCTACACTTGGCTTCATCCAGCTTCCTGGGACAAAAAGGATCTTTCCAGGTAGTGCACACTCGTTAGCTTCCCCTCCCTCTTCTCAGTGTGAAATCTTAATGACTTCTTTTTCTCCTCTTTACTCTTTTGCATGACAGGATTTTTACAAGCTTTTATCTGTTTTGCTGCTCTTGGAGGGAAGGGATTGTACACTGATTTCTTCAGCGCTACCACAGCACACTGATACATCAGGGATCGTACCGATTCCCCACTGTGCCAAAATGAGCTTTCGTATCTGGGAACCCTGCCTGGGGTGCAACTGCTTCTTTCCAACCTTGACACATCATGGAGGATCGCCTCCAAAGCCAAGGATGTGGCAACCATGGTTATTCATCATGAAATCTCTCACCGAGGGAGGTAATGATGGCTGGAGTGCAGCCACAGGCTCACCGGCACGCTGCCTGTCATACAGGCTGGCTCTGACTCTCCTCAGCCCTGGCCATGCTCACAGTCATGCTTCGCTGTCACACATGAAGTTGTGTCCTGGAAGTGAGAGGGAGAGTAGCTAAAAAACTGCTTGGATTAAACAGAAGACTGGTGTTGCTATTAGTAGCTACACACACACATAACTGGCAACACAACCAACACTTACAGGAGCACGATTCTCTGCAAATGATGCCCCTCTTTAGCCACTCTTATTCCCATCCTTTTGCAAAAGGAGACTGGAAAAAGAGAAAAGAATAAAGACAGAGTCCACAGTAGTTGTCTCTCTTACATTTTGCTGCTTACACTTTTGTCTGTCTGAAAGAACTGTGACAGGAGGATCCAGTCTAAATAACTGCAGCCTTGCTCAATAATACAGCACTTTCTTTCCTGGAAATGCATTTTAGGCACCTCAGCTTTAAACTCTAACAACCCTCCTAGCCAGCTAGAAATACGGTGTTCATGTTTAAAAGGTAGATAAAAGCTTTTGCTTTCCTGAAACATCCTTCTAATTACTAACAAACAGGGTGACATGTTTCCCTGAAAGACGCATTTATCTGGATGTTTTGGTTTGAAAGCAGAAAAATGTTCAGGAACCTGATCAAAATTCAGACACCAGCCATGCAAGTCATACTCTGGTATAAAGAATTCAAAGAGGATTTCTAATCTGATGACTCTGAAATGCAGAAAAACCCGGCAGCTTGAAAACCCCCCAGAAGACAAAACCCCCCAACGGGACAGAAACAGCAAACCTTGCAAATAATTGCTTCCTCTTTGCTCATTTAAAAATTCAATCCAATGGCTTCTCCCACGTGGCCACTAAACTCTTATTTAAAATTTTCAGGATAATGCACTTCTGGCCTGCAGTGACACGAACACGCTCCTCTACCCATTTGGCTCCACAGATGTTAACCTCAGCCTAAAATCTTCAGCCAAACGCATTGGTACGAAGAGCTCGCAGGTGCGGTGCCACCGACCCCAGTGCCATTGCTTCTGGGATGAAGTCGGCCAGATCCCTGCACTGCTTTTCGTCTGTTCGCCTGGCACCCTGCCCACTGGCAAGGGCTTGTGCCAGACTGAACAACTCATCGGTGCCAAGCTCAGAAGGGTTTTGGTGAGCATCCCGTGATACGGGTGTAGAGAGCTCTGTCCCTGTCACAGGAACCGCTGCACTTGGGTGGCTGGGGCGGGGGCTGTTCGACCATACAGGCATCAGCAGGATATCTGTTATCCCGCAACAAATAGGAATTTAGGGAGTTATGAAAGCCTTCGTTCGTTCTCCTGGGTTTCTTTCCTGCAGTGTTACCTGGTGAGTGGCTACTGAACCTCGAAGGGAGCCAGAGGGCAGCAGGGCAGCGGCCACAAGGGTGCCAGTCCTGGCTCTGCAGGTGACAGCTGGCGGAGCCAGGGCCACATCCCACCGGTCCGCCGGGACCCATTGCCACCACAGAGTGCCACGGCAAGCTGGCACATCACACTGCTTTCTTAGGTACTTGCCAGCGGGAAATACAGAAAGCTTTTGCTAGGCTGATCCTTTGAAAACAGCAGGAAGCTTTGAGACGGTATAGGCAGAGAAAGTGCTTTTAGTGGGCGTAAAGCTGATTTTATAAAAGGAAAAGGGGCTGTAGCTTTGCACTGCATGCAACACCTGAAAAAGGCCATGAGGTCTTTCCACCAGTTTGCAGCCTGCAGCTGCTCAGGCCCACCTCTGCAGAAAGATAAAAATACAGTAGTAAACGCCTCACTGTGCCCCTCATCTAATTGAAAATAAGCTCCTTTACAACTAAATACCTTTTAGCAAGGTGTACATATGCATACACAAAATGCATACATAAGAGTGTTGTACTGGCTGGTGCGTAGGATATATCTATACACATATTCAGACATACAGTAAAACTTTTAAGACTGTCTAACTTTTCCAGAATTACCCATTTTACATTTGTTGGGGTTTAACCCCCACCCATGCAGCCACTCGCTCACCCCCTTTTTTCCCTGCAAGGGAGAAGAGGGAGAAAAGGAGGGGCAAGGAAAAAAAACCTTGTGGGTTGAGATAAAGGCAGTTTAAAATAGGATCAGAAAAGGAAAATAATGCTAATAATAACAATAATAATAATGACACAAGACACTCTCATCACCCAGTGAATTGGCACCATCCTGAGCAGTGATCATGGATTCCCGCCCCCCAGGTCTAACTCCCATTTATATACTGAGCATGATGGTCTGTGGTATGAAATATTTCTTTGGCCATTCCATTGTTCTGACTATTCTTCTATGGGAAGCTGAAAAAAAGTCCAGGGAAGCCCAGGGAAGGTGTGGAGGCATCATCCCTGGAAATGTTCAAGGCCAGGTTGGATGGGCCTTTGAGCAATCTGGTCTACTGGGAGGTGTCCTTGCCCATGACAGGGGAATTAGAATAAGATGATCTTTAAGGTCCCTTCCAACACAAACCGTTCTATGATTCTATGGATAATGTAAACATCACTTAGCAACAACCAGAAACAATAGGTATTATTGACATTCCTTTCACAGCTACCACTAGAAAGAAAAATTAACTCTTTCCCAGCTGAAACCAGGACAACATTGATGGACGATCAACATGCATGTCCATGTTTGTCTTCTGAAATGTTTTTGTCCTGTGTAGTCAATAATTGGAAATAACCTGCAAAATAGTTATGGGATTGAAAACGTTAGATTGGGTTTTGATCGGCTCAGGAGCAGGATAATGGCCAACTTGTCAGATAATTTATTTGCAATGAATAATTTAGTCTTAATTATAATCAGCTGAAGTTTTAATCCTTCATATCTTTCACTAATCAACTTAGCATATGGGGAATCAAGATAAATTCACCCTTTTTAATTAGAAAATCAAAAGCCTTTATATGCTTGTTGGTTGATGACAGGTCTCATAAAAGCATGTCACCAAACTGCTGATGTTTCAGAAATTCTGTCTTATACAATGCAACTCCTTGATTACATGAGCTGTTTTCAATCATGAGACTAAGCTCTGCAAGGATGCCAGCGCAGCAGCACTTCTGCTCGTGCTCTTTGACCCCAGCCATCTTTTAGACATCAGCGGTCATTGCTCTGTGACACCCAGGATGTGCTCTGAAGTGACAAGGAAAAGGTCACATGGCACCTTATGGCAGGCTCTCATTTTTCAGGTGCCCTTAATGGGCTTGGTGCCATTTCAGACAGAGATTTAAGATGCTCAGGAGAATATTGTCCACTTCTGGTAAAAGATGCAAAAGAAAAAAGGTTTTATGATATTTTAGTCCCAGAAATACCAGATTTTAGGGAAGAAACTTCCCCTTGACAGTGTGCTACTGTATTTTCTTGTATTTTCTGAGTAGCCAGACTAGACAAGGTGTGGTCATTGTTGAAAATATTAGCACACGATGGAAAAAGGAGTCCTGCCTCTCAAGTTGTGAAAAAGCAAGACAGGGAGTTGTGTGGTTACTCCAGAAATTCTAATTAAATCAATATGAAAACATAAGACATATTGAAATAGACAATTTAAAAGTGTTTCCTTGTACTGAAGAAACCACCCTGGAAAGAGACATCAGAGTATAGCAGTCACAAAGGACCACCAGTTAAAGAGTCTTGAAAACTAGAAGGTTGAGAAGGGTTGGGCAGCACACAGACCTGTGACCACAGGAGGAGGTCCACCTTCTCACTCCTGCTGCTTGCCATCTTGTCTGTTTGCACCATCTCCAGCTGCAACTACGCTGCTAAATAAGACAGACCAGGGAGATTTTCCCTGTCTCTAAGGCTGACTGGCACCTCAGAGCTCACCTTTACCAGCCTGACTTTTCTCCCCCTACAAAGCTGCAGAGCAGGCACACTCTGCATGTATGCTGGGGACGTGCGACCCCCAGAGCAAGCCCAAGCATTTCTCAGGGGGTACCAGGTGTCATGGGCCAGAGACCACAGCAATGACTGAGTGGTGTGGATGGTTGACCCAGGGCTCAGGCTCCTGCCTGCCTTGTCTGATTTACCAGTAGACATATCGCCTTAACATCTACTCCTAGTAGCGCTCCTACTAAGAGACAGGTTAATGAGATTATGGGAGAAGTGGGGAGATGACCATTGACAATCTCACTCAACCCTGTAGAGAATAGCTCAAACAGTGGGAAGATAAAGAAGAAAACAGGTTTTGCAGAGAAATTATCTTTCTCATTGGAAAGGCACTTGCACAAGTAAAAGTTCCTCTTCCTGTTTTCCCCATTTCTTTTCCTCTTTTCTTCTTCTAAATCAAGCAGATTATGACAAAGGTTGCACCATGGCGACACATCACTCCCTCCCCAAACTGTCCAGCAACCTTTGTTCCTTTTTTAGGCTTACAACAAAGACAATATTAATACAGAACAACCCATCTGTCATCCCAAACCTACAGAGACAGACATCTGGCTTCTTTAAAACCCAAAACCTTTATCCAAATCAGAAAGACTTATTTAGGAAATGGAAACAAAGTGAGGGATTTTTTAGTGCTTTAGGTCCATCCCCAAAAGACATGATATTATCTAGAAGCATCTCCCTTCAGGCACTTTCTGTTTTCTTGTATGGCTCAACCGTCTTCATTTCCAATTGTTTTTAGAAGTGGTCCTTCCCAGTAGTAATATTTTTAATAGATTAAAAAACAAGAGGGAAAAAAAGACATGATTTTCCAATTTTTCTCCAGCTTTGGATCATAGTTAGATGCCCATAGCTTAAATTGTTCATAAATATGATTGATCATTATCCTGGTAATGGCACTGATGTACTGTAAACAGTATCCTGGCTTTTCATTTCTTGAAAACCTGAGCAGTTGTCTATCTCTGAAAACAAAATAAAAGGCTTTATGTGTCAAGCTCCAGAGTAGCAGCTGAATGTTTCCACTATATTTTTGCCTCGTAGTGGTGACATCTGTTGCTTTCACCATCCCCAGGAACCACAAGTAAGATGAGGTCACTGGCAGCTCTCAGATGGGAGACCTAAATTACTAGAGCAGAGGTGTTGGTGGTAGCGATGCTGGTGACTCATTATGTGACACATTTCCTTCTGAGTCATGGTTGAATCAGTGCCCCGTCAGGAGAGGCATCAGTAGGGGCTGTCTCCGTCTCCTGAAACCAGCAAGAAAGACACTTGTTGACAATGACGTTCTTCAGCACTTGCTGGCTGACCTGGAGAGAAACCAGAGAGAAATTGCAAAATTTTTCTCCAGCAGGAGCATCTCTCTCGGAATGGGCTGTGTTTATTCTCTGCATCATGCTTAGGTCTCTGTAGGTCTCTGACCTTGAAAACTCACAGCAGGGTCCCGTAGTCAATAGAAATCCTGTCCTGAGAGCCTGATGTTGTGCAGTAACTTGCGATTACACAGGAGCCACCTTCCACTGGAATTAAATCCTGGCATGTGCTGAATTTTACTCTGAGTTTTTTCAGCATTGAAGCTTTGACAGTTAGTTATATTATGCCATAGATTTTTAGATCAAGTTGCTTCAGTGAAATATTTTATATTGGGAAGGACAGTGTAATTCAGTGGTGCAGACAATAAGAGGCTGTAACCCTGACTTCCATACACAAGAAGAATTCCTTTCCGGGTCTAAGAAAATAAAATCCCACAGCACACTGCTTTGAAGATATAAACAGTAAAATTAATATCTTACTGATAGTGAACCAAAATTAATCAATGATGCACAAAAATATGTATTTTAAAGTAATACTTAAAGCCAAAGATGTCAAGCAACAAAGAATCAATGTTTTAGCAAAAAATCTATCATAGTAGTAAAAGCTTGTAGAAAGAGATAATATTTTGTTAGGCCATCTGCAAAAACTAAAGAAACTTTTGAGCACACAGTATCTCCATCAGCTCTGACACAGAACTGTCAAAAACCCGAGGCTAAAAACATTAACTTTCGATATGATGTTGTTAGACTGAGATAACAACTGTTTGTCTGACAGCATGTTCATTTAATTCAACTGTATCAGCTGATTTAATAAAATGTATTATGCCTACAGACAAACTTTATGGTAAGAAGTGAAATGTAAACCACCACACTTCTCATTGTTTAGTTTAAGGGCAGCAATATTAGTTCACATTACTTATGCTGGTAAACTTACTTTCCTTGATATTCTTTAACTATATAACATGTTCATGATAAAATTGCTTTTAGAAAACAAAATGAACCGTGTTTTATTTAAAATAAAAATGACCACAAGCACTCCGTCTGCAAAATTAAGCAATGATTTTATTATACCTAGCCAAGCTTTGTTTTAAAGGTGGATAGCTGACAATGAGAAAATAAACGGTGAACTCTCTACTTTAAGCTTACATCCTAAGAAATAGCAAAAATAAAAAGGAGTGCATGAGGCCATGCAGTGTACTTATGTGAGAGATTTTTAGCATTTTAGAGGTACATTACTTCAGACTATTATGTGTCAGGACTCAGCAGATTAGGGCCCAGGAATTATCCTAGAAAAAAGCAGACATGTTATAGCAATTAGTTTTAGTTATTCAGTGGAGGATGTTCTGTTGGAGTGACTGGGCTAGCAATCAGCATCAAAAATAAATATTTGACATGGTGAAATCTTATGTCAAACTTTTATTTCATCTCATAATTTGTTGAAATTGAAATGCTTCTACAAAATACATTTATTTTAATGGCACTATTTTCTGACAGAACACAGTTCAGCCAAAATGCTTCTGACCAGCTTTTCACATACTACTTGAAAAAAAAATGCAGGAATCAGTAGTTTCAACATGAGCAACAGCTTACCTTTTTATTCTGTAAACTAGAAACACAGATAAACTGTTAAAGAACACTGTGCATATTATAACCTGAACCTGTGACGTGTTTCCCTATTATATTACCTTTGAAGTATTCAGTATATTGTTACCTCTTTTTTCAGTAAGATGAAAGTAAAAACATTTCCAAAACGAGAAATTCCCTGTAGGTGGCAATTTGGAATTCATTCTCTCCTTTAATAATTGCTTTCAACTTCTGAAGACTCAGTTGCAGTGACGATTAATGCCCTGCACTTGCAAAGTGCAAATGGGACTTGATGATGTTGAGATGCATCGCAGAGTAAATAGACTGATGTGCCAGACCCCCAGGAAGATATTTTTACAGGTGTCGTTTGCTCCTGGTAGTGGTCAATGAAGTAAACACCACAGTAGCTCACACGTGTGTATGGTGTGATGATCGAGCTGCAGCACATGGCGATACATGGGATTTGGGTGTCTCCCCACTGAGCAGTTTCTGAGCCCTCTAGTGGCTCTCTCTGTGTTTCACTATCCACCAGGGATGCCACGTTTGTGGTGAGATGGACTTCTCACAGTATATGGGGCCAGGGGAACCAAATCTACATTTCCCTCCTGTTACGTGGCACAAGTAGGAAGTGAGGTGTCCCTGTCCTTTGCTTCATGTCCCTCTTAACAGCCCGAGACCGCATATGGTCACACAGAAGTGGGATGTTGCCGCTGCTCATCGCAGCCACCCCTGTCTCCTATGGGCTTCCAGGCATTTCAGTAGGTTCTCCTTCAAATTATGGTGGGCATCTGTGCTGAGCAGGCATCCAGGTGGCCTCACTGCCTCCATTTGCACTGCTTTCCCTCCCAGGAGGGAGCTGAGTGGGCCATGCATTGGTGATAGCAGGAGATAAGGTTGGAGGCACAAGCTGAGAAGACCATGGGTGGTTTGGGGCTCTTCAGCTTGCTTCTGAGACCACATGGCCACTGCCTCTAGCTGCTAAATCACATCAATTACCTCAAAACGACTCATTTGTCAGTCCTTAATCATATATGGCCAAATGATTAGTTCTTTTTCATGTTCCCTGGGAGTCTTGAAACCAGAAACAGCCCGAGTACTTTTCCCCGTGCATGTAAAACAATTTCTGCATCTCCCCACCCAGTCAACTATAAATAACCCCAGTCCCCCGTGATTGCCACATTACGGTGGGAAGCATTAGTGAGATAATTTCAGGCATCCCTCCAGCTCTTAACAGCACTTTACATCCCATCACACAGATTTCTTCTAGTGTCTCCTCATGAAAGTTACCACCACAAAATAAATGTTCACTCTGCTAATGCTGTGACAGCACATGTTACAGCATGGGAATGATGAATACTCACATGCCGTCATGCAGCACACTAGATAAACAAAGCAAAATTTGTCTGTCCCTGGCACAGTCTATGGGCGTCAGAGCTTTGTGGTGACACCTCAGTGCTTTGGCGAGCCCAGGTTCAGGGCATCAGTGAAGGTTCAGCAAAGACGAAGCAGAGCTTAGAAGTACGAAAATGGAAAATGTCATCTGTCTTGTTGGATTTAAGGGTCCATTTGATGAGTAAGAACATGGAGCATGGCTGAGTGAGCAGCGGTGTGACATCCTGGGAGGACACGCGCTGAAATTCAAGTGCGCTGCCTTCCCCACTTGCTGCTGCTGAACCCCACCAGGTCCAGGCACGTGTGGTGAGTGGGAGGTGCCACTATCCTATGCTGAGTCCTGGGACAAAATGTCCACCCTCATCTGACCCAGGACATCCTGTTCCAGAAATAGGCACAGACCCTCCATGGTTCAGCACCTGTGTGGCACAGATGAAGCTGAGCTCTCAAGCTCCTCTTTAGCTCTGCACATCAACCAGGACATTTTTTTTTTCCTATTAAGGTTTGTAAAAGTGAATGGTACGAAGACTTCAAGTAATACACACAGCATTCCCAGCAAAAAGTATATAGCTAAGCTCTTTGCCTTCCCACAGTCCTTGGCTTTTTCACTTTATTCTGTCCTTTTCTGTGTTTTTAAAGGGGGAAAAAAAAAAAAAATGGAGGTTTTTCTCCCTTCCTCTCTACTTTAATCACCAGGGTTTTTTCCAACAAAAATCTTGCTGATAAAAATTTAACCAATCTCTTCTTAATTTTTTGAAGTTATTCATCAGAAGAAACATGCAACTACAACACCCAAAACAAAAGAACGTCTTACTTCTTTAGACAAAGTAGTTCATCCCACAAACAAAATGGTCACAAATGTTAATGCATTGTAACAGATATGACATATAGTGACATATTTTCCTGATAAATTAAAAGAACTTTGAAATACCAGTTAAAAAACCTCATAGGATATTGGTGAGCACAAAAGCTTGTCAAAAGCAAAGAAAGAGTTAGACTAAAATATGGATATCTTCAAAACATGATTATTTTTCGGTTGTGTTTTTGTTAGTGTTTTGTAAACTTTAGAAAATTACTTGACTAAGTCACATAAAATTTAGGGAAGTTTAAAAACCCAGAGTAACAGTCAAGGGATTTTATTTCATCATGGCTTTCTCAGCTTCAAAATGATTTTCTACTTCAGTGGACTTTGTGGAAGCAAGAGCTTTATGGTGCATATCTGTACCTTCATTTTGAATTTCACACTAACGACTGCAATCATATACTGTGATATCAATATGCATAATCTGCTCTCCCCAAGGTGAACATATTCATCTTAAAGTAAACTTCACTACTAAGTGGCCAGATAAAACTCCTGTACAGAATTGGCTTTTTGAGGTGTCTGGAGCAGTATGTGGTTGGGTGCAGCTGATGGGATTATATCAAAGCTAATACAGGCCTAGGAAATTTTCTGCTGGATTTCATTGCAGAAGGAAGCAGTTGAGCAGCAATGGAGTTGGGATGAGTGGGAGCATGACACTGTGGGATCCAACCAAATAGCCTTTGAAATTGTAAAGGCAGCTGTGACTCAGGGATTTTGTCTGCAAAAATCTGGGCAGACAGTCTACATTTATTATATTTACTCTGACCTGCTGAATATATGATATAAGCAATTACTTGTCCACATTTTATACTTCATAGACTCTTTTTGTTAAAAACATAGATTTTAGCTGGTTCATAAAGACTGACAAAAGTATTTCAAAAAGTTTTTTAAGTACATGATTAGTATTGCTTTTGGAAAAAAAAAATCTTTGAATGCAGTGTTGCATCCTCATTTTACATGTGACTGGTTTTACAAACAAATTTGATTTAATAAACTAGGCAGGAATGGCAGCAAACAACACTCATAAAATATAAAAAAATAATTTTCCCTCTAAATTATGCATTCAAACCACACCACAGTACATAGTGATCTTGCATGTCTAATGAAAATAAAAATTTCAACAAGTTCCAGATACCACTGGTGAATAAAGTATAAGTATTTTCACACATCCATCAACTCAGATTCACGAACGCTATAGGCTACACGTATAGAGCACCTGCAGGTCTACTATCGTTGAATGTCCAAGGTGATTACAGCATAGACAGGCTTTTCCAATCCATTGCATGCAGTACTTTGCGTATTATATTGGAGATGTTCCTTCAAATAGGAATACATTAGCTTAAGTGGTCTGACTGAAGCACATTACCAAAGTAGCCTTCTGCATACTCGGTCAGTTCTGTTCTGCTGCAGCACAGGTACAGAGCTCTGCCGTAATGAGGAAATCCTGATGTCTCCTCAAGACTATAAGGAGCTGACAAGACAGAGCATCTGCTGCTCACCCTAGACTTCTTTTTTCTCTTCTGGAGAGGAACAGGCACCACCAGAGGGTAATTTGTCTTACCTACTCTTGTCAGATAAATCAACCTCTGTAGGCATTTACTTCATTGCATTGGCTAGAAAGGGGACTCAGCTGCCTTAGACCGAACATTTAATTTTTAGGTCACTAAAGCCAGGTGAGATGGATCCCACTCTCAGATATTCATGGAAGGATTGATTTCTAGCCCTCCAAAACCTGGGCTCTGAGGTTAAACTGGTTGTCTGATGTTCCTCCATGGGGAGTTGGGAAATTGAGAAGCTTGAGAAGATAGAGGTGCTCTACAGCATCAGGACTGAACCACCCTCAAGGGCTTGGGTCTTTCTCCATCATCCCAAGCAGCAAGTGTAGACTATTGCATATTTCTCATCCTGAAAAGGTTAAGTGAGAGGAAATCTACCCATAGCTGCCCATTTCAGAAAGTATAAGGCAAGCATTAGGAAGTACCAAACAGATCACTTGAGTTTGTCAAGTGAATCACAATATTTGCCTGCCTGTGGCAAAGCTTGATCAGCAAGGTCTCCACATTCCTGTGGTTCATTTTGTCATGAAAGTGATTCCCTCCAGATCTCATTTAACTCAAAACGTCTTTGTGTTTTGTTAGAGTTCATTTTATGCCGTGTGATACTCCAGGTCTTATCCAAAACCAAAAAATCCAAAAAGGTAAAAAACCCAACACCACCAAATCTGGGCTTGGCCTTCTCTATTGACAAGGTTCTTGGGTATGATAGGGCAGAGCAATTGCTGTAGAGAGGCTAACCTCCAGGAGCAAGCAGGAGGATGTTGAATCCACATGCCTTTTTCTCTCCTACATTGATAAATCTCAGTTATTTTTCTGTCTTATTAGCACATTCGTCTGTTCTTCCCTGGCTACATTCTGAAATGCAGCTTAAAAAACCTCACATTTCAATAACAGTAACAAAATGCTCATTTTGCGACCGTGAAGTTCTTTGTCATTCCACAGATGGAGCTATATTGTTGTGTACTAATCCTTTTTTTATTTCAATAACTTCTCAGTGCTTGGATGTTTCACATATTTATCCTAGAACACTCCCCAAATGGGCAAAAGAAAAGAAGAAGTAAAACCCAGCTTCCTAGAGATCTCTACCAAATTGTCTTTCCAAGATTATTGCATTAGCACAGCAGATTAGCTTGATAGTTTGAATATAATGCGCTCTCATTTTAGCTAATGCTGCTTTACTGAAGGGGCTAACAAACTTAATTCTATCCAGGGCAGGATTACCTGACAGAGTAACTGAGTAATTTTGTGTGCTTACAGATAGGATGAAGCAGATTGACTCATTTCTTTGCTCTGTTTGCGCTGCTTTGTTGGAAATTACTGATCCCTGGATTGTCATTGGCAAGAAGCCGTGGTGACCTCTCGCCTCCTGGAGGGGTTTTGCCACCAGGTCCAGCAGCTGAAAGTTCATCCTCAAGCAACACATATGTTGTTATTAACAACATCTCGGTTGTTAAAAAGGTTCCTTGTTGCCAGCAGTTGCCTGTCTGTGTGCAGAGGGGGACAGCTGCCGGCAGGACGCCGGTCCTGAGAAGCCAGAGAGCTTGCCCAGGAGCTTGCCCAGATGACAGGACCCTTGTCATCCCCACACTGGGCTCATCCCATGGCTTCTGAGCACGCAGATGGGTATTTTTAGCTTTTACCTGCTTAGTTGAATGATGGCAACCCCACCTTGGGCAAGGGCCAAACCATTTCTTGGTTTGTCTTGTTGCTGTCGGACTTTAAGGTCAGTGGGCAGCCTCCCAGCACGGACATCCTGCCGTTGTTCCGGAAGGTATCGCACTGTCTGGGTAACCTCACATTTACTCTGCAGTAGACAGCCACAGGGTAGCAGGCACGTACCGAGGCTGGGCCAAGGCACGAGAGCCAAATCCATCTGGGCAGCAATAACAACGCTGTCATGGGGTGAGTGGCAGGGCTATAGTTGTCCCAGCCCATAGTAAAGCAGAAGTCAGTGCGTGGGTAATCTTCCTCTAAAAAACCAGCTCCAGACCTTCTCATCTCTTTAATTATATGGTCGCTACCAACAGTCTAAACAAACAACTTTTTTTTTTGTTTTTTTTTTTTCTTTTTTTTTAATATGCTCGTCATTGCTGTAACCATGCTGTGGAGCCTCAGGCATTTCAAGGGCTTTCTCTGCTAGCTGAGACTGGAGCGGCCATAGCAAGGCTTCTTTGAAGAAGAAATGCTAGCAGTGAAAAGATTTCGTAGCTTGCTGCTGGCTTCAGACAATCTCCACAGTGTTAAAAAGCAAGAGAGGACGTAAAAGAGGGAAGATTCAGGCCACAAGAAGAGACTAATGGGAGATTAAATTACGCATCTTAAGAAAGTCCTGTATGCGGGGCTGAGGGTAAGTGACGAAAGGACTCTCATTCCCAGAGAGTTTAAATTACTAATGTCCTTGTAAAGAAGCCACTGTAAGGTCACTTCTACTCTCAAATAAAGTGAAAAACATGTCAAATGCAAGAAAATGCTGAAGAACAAAATAATGATGGCAATTTACATGGGATGGCTTAGCAATCTTACTGGGAAGAAAGGAAATCCTTCATTGAGATCCAGGTCTTATAAAACCTAAACCTTGTTCTCTGGTATTTTGGCCCATGGACTTTAAATTGGTTTACCAAGGAGCCTAAATTCCCCTATTTTACTGAGGAAGGAGCTGAAAGAAGTTAGAGACAAGTCTTTGAACAGGTCATCACTAGTTTTCTTTGCCCAATTTGACATCTCTGAAGCCTGGGTCTGCAAAATTGTGGAGGACTACAGACTCCATCTGATTAATTTGTTTTGGAAAAGCTTGAGCAGGACAGGCATGACCAAATTCACCCCAAGTAACAGTAGAAGAGCGTGAAATGACAAGTGTATTTCACAGTTCAGTTTGGCATCCCTCCCTACGGCATATGTGCTAGACATTAGTTCTAGTTGAGCCATTTTGACAAAAAAAACCCAAGAGCTAACATATGCAATTGCAAAACTAAGAATCTAAATAAATGTTGAAATCCAACTCTGTTAGTCTGTCTGTCTAAAAATAGCCTGCCCTACAATAATAACACTGCTACCCTTACATAACTGACAGCGGGACCATCAAGCAGATTTGAAGTGTAACCATTTTTGAGCCTATTTGGTGTTCCTATACTTTGTCCACGCTACCTTTCTTAACTGCCTGACACCTCTTTGGGAAGTGGGATGCCCAACCTGTGCAAGCAAACCTCGGGCTGTGGCTGGACCACATAATAAGGGTGTTTGCCAGGTTCCTGGAGCCAGATGGCGCAGAGCATGAGCCCGTGTCCTGTACGACACACTCCCCAGTCCAACCTTGCTCAAAAGGTATTAATGAGTTACCTCTGCGCCAACAGTGTTTAGATCTGATCACATATTGTCTCTCTGTGCTGCTTCTAGTTTCTATATCAGATCAGGTAATGCCCGTGTTCCCACAGCCAGGCTGGAAGCATGAACTTTCCGTCATGTGGCTGGGTTAACCTTTCTCCAGCCTGCAGACATGCCTGGATGAGGATGCAGTTGTTCTCCCCCAGGCTTCAACATTAATCCAATATTAATGAATGAGGGATTCCAGGCTCACTGAATTCTACAGGCCAGCGTAAAGGACTAAGCACTGGTGAAAGCCTTGTGTCCAGCCCTGAGAGGTTGTCTCTGTAAGCCTTTGGTTCAAGTTAAACACACATACTTCCTTTTTCAAATGACATATTGTTCTTGTGAAGGTTGTGGTACTGACAACCAGCTTTGCTCAGCAGTAAAACCTGTGCAAAGAGTGCAAAATGCACTTCCCTGGCAGTCTGCCCAAAGTCTGTTTTGCTGAGATTTGCCTTAAAGAGGAGGTATGGAAGTCTCCATGCCCTTCCTGGTCAACCTGCCATGGAAACATCCTTGACACAAGGACCACGAGACCTGCCCAGGAGCAGGAGGGACCCAGTGGTAGGGAGCCAGGTGCCTGGGCGCAGGGAGGGGACTCTGGGAGCAGAGCTACAGGAGCAGCTGGAGGCTGAGGAAAGAGGTACAGTTACCAGCATCCTGTTGCAAACTTCAAAAGGGATAAGGCAAAGCCTATCCTAGACAAGCTCAGACAAAGTACACATCACCCATGTCAAACAGTTCTGCTTCTTTACATCAACGCTGTAAAACAAAAACAAATACATGCTTTGCTTTTCTGAGTTTTAACTTCTGGGTTGCTCTGTGTTGATTTTTCCTGTTGGAATAAACTTCCTCATCTCCTGTGAGTTTCTCCTTACGAGTATCCTTTTAACAAAGGAAAGAAAGCCTATGTACAGCATTATTTTTCAAATTTATCTGTGGAGGTGTATTACTATAATTGAGAATTTCCTGGCACTGTTAATGAATGGAATAGTTTCTGTGCTCTTATTCATGTACACCAATGTACCTTCTTGGAGCACTATGTTGTTGCAGAGTGTTCAGGATCAAAGTCCAGCCAGTACGAAGGTATTATCTGATCAGCTCCACGCTGCTAGCGATTGAAATAGAAATGTAATACTGCAGGAAAAGAATGCAGTAGTTCCTGCTGTAAAACTTATTTCATAATACTGGCTGACATATATGGCCTTTTAAATGCTCGTTAGCATACCATCATGTACTAGCTGATTCCAGCTGCTGCAAGTAACCTGATACCTCATGGTCAGGAGCAGCTCCAAGAATAATGCAAATATTGCCAGATGCTGGACCTCCATATTAAGAGAAGTATTGCTCCATCCTTCCGCATCAGCTGGGTTTATGCCTCTTCCTTTCAGGAGAACCTTTTTGTTCTTATCCATTCATAAGTCAGTCTGTTGTGGGTTTCTGATTCACTTGTCCATGGGAATGCTCTGGTCTCCCACTTTTTGGGAAGAGCGAGCCTCGCTTTCAAATTTCCTAAGGCAAAAATGTACCACCTTCACAGCAATGAATACATTTCCACATAGCAGATTTCCATCATTATTCCTGAAAAGTTGTATGCACCTATGCAAAAATACAGATGGGAAGGTCTTTTTCTGTAAAAGTAATAGATCCCCACGTACCATCAATATGATCAGAAGGAAAGACAGAAACACGAGAGTAGTCCACGGCAAAATTAATATTTAAACCAATCAGTTTTTATTTCTTTCCATCTCCAATATCTTGTATGTTTCAATCTCTTCTTTCTCTACTAACAGTAGATACATATGGCAATATTTCCAATGTAACTCAATATCCAAGGGCCATGGAAAGAAAAAATATGATTAGCTGTTTCATCTATATATACATATTTTCTCCAACTTTTTTAAGATTTTCCCAAGACTATGGTTTATTATCTGTTTGTAAAACACCTTTTGAAATCATTTGGGATGGTCATAAAAAAATTATAGACAGCCAACAATATGAAATTAAAAACACAGATGAAGATTTTTTGCGCAAATAACTCAACGCTTTTAGGAGAATTCTCAAAAAAAGTTTGGTAAATCCATTTTCTGTGTATCCAGAGAAATGGCCCTCTTGCTTTAGTGTATTTTTAAAAATGAAATAATGGCTTTTTAAATTTAGCTTAGGGGAAACTCTGCCTTTCTTCTTTGACTTTACCATCAGTTTTTGGGATACCTGTTTTATTGGAGGTGTTTTGACTGATTTTTATATTTGACTGATTTTTATATTTGGAGACTTTCATAGATACAATATTGCTTTTTTGGGGGCAAAAAAGAGGCAGTTGACCTCTGCAAATGACACTGTTAAATTTTATGAACTTGGCCTATTCTATAAGTGAAGGAAATATTACATGCAATACTCAGACAGGAACTTTTGAGGACTGTACCGTGAAACTCTGCCAGTCAGGAAATTCATAAAACTGGCTCAACCATACAAATCAACTTCACGCAAAACCTGAGACTGGCTTATTTAGAGGTGTTAGACTAGCATAGGCCTGTTCTCTCCTGGATTGACAAATATAACTCACCCCAGAGAGGAAACGGCAGAAGACACTTGAAAAATAGCGGCTGGAAGTTTCTACCAGCAACTGCAATCTAGCTCATCAAGACAAGCCTACATCCCAAAACACAAACCTCATTACATATTGACATCCTGTCAATCACAAGAGAGGACAAGAAGCAGAGAGCACCAGACTACTACATCCTTGCAGCACATAAGTCCTGTTTACCAATCAGTTAAGCATTAACTTTATTTGCCTGCAATGTTATTCTTTGCATGGTATGTACTCTTGAAGATTCCAACACAAACTGAATTTCTTTTATTCCTGCTGGGTTTGATTTTCCCTGTACATCAGGTTTCAGTCCAAAATATTACTTTCAGATGCAGTATTAAGTGACCTTTGACACGATGCCGGCACCTTGCCTCAAAGGAGCACACTCGAGGTTTTCATACCAAAACCTGGTTCCTGATGTTGCTTTCTGAGATAAAATAGTATACATTCTCCCCTCATGAGTGAAAAAAAGCCCACAAATTATTTTAACTTCTAATCTAAATGTGTAAGAAGTAAGCAGAAAGAAGAAAGAAGAACCTATATACCAGGCTGTGTCCAACACCACCAGCATGGGGAGCAACATGAGAAAAAATAAACCCTAACTTTGATATACTGTTGTGGGCTTGTTTCTTTTTTCATGGGAAAGATATTATATTTTTGATAGTTTTGTTGAATAGTCTGCAGGTTAATTTGTTGAATACATGAATATTCTGCAAGTGAACAGTTCAAAGTATTAAGGGCTGAGGTCTATCATAAGGCATATAAGGACATCATAGGTCAATGGCTCAGATTCATCTCACCTGTTTCAGGGTCTGGGCATGCTCTGTCATCAGTAAGGGACATAGGCATCTTCCAGTTGGCTGATCAGTCCACTGAAACCTCTCTGTTGACTGGAAAGGAAATCAGGGTGAATATATGCTTCACTTAATTAGATGCCTCATTTCAGCAAGATGCAGTAAGTGCCAGCAAGCTTGAAGTTATAAACCCGAGAGCAGAATTTGGCACTGCATGTGTATGGTATTAAACCATAAGACAGGCATCCAAATTCATTCAGCAGAAAACCTCACATTGCTTAAAGGGCTAATTAAATTACATGTTGAAGTAACATATCTCTACCACTACAAGGGGAAGGTTTATAATGTTGTTCTAGGAGGACTGGTAAGTACAGGCAGCCTTATGTATGGGATTCACTAATCATCATAAGTAACAAATGACACTAAAAAGCAGTAACTTTTTGTTGCAACATTAAACTTAGTGAAGCTATCAAACCATTCAGTGCATTGAGAGGCTGTGTCTTACTGCAGCAGAAGTACATTTGGATACAGATCAAACAGCTCCACAAGTAGCACAGTTAGAAGCTTCAATTTACAAGTCTTAATTTGCAAGAAGTCATAATTACAACCAGTCCTTATCAACGATCTGTCCAGTCCTTGCTTGAAATTAAAATAATCATTTGTGCCCCTGATTAAATTCTAAGAACTATAGATTACTGATCTCTTCACTGCTACATGCCTCTCTTCTTGTTCTAATCTCCTTATGCTTACATTTTTCTCTCATAGCTCTTGCGAGAAGACCCGTATAATTTGGGCTAAGGAGATATTGGCATCGGTATTACATCAATGTGCTTTCATTCTCTTCCATCTTATCTAGGCAACCAAGAGCACTATGTAATGCATAGGGCCAGGTGCTTATATTACCTCAACTAGGTGTTCTAAATCACCTTAACTCTCAGAGCACATAAAAAAAGCAGTAGGATCGCTTCTAGAGGAAGGCTGTACTTGTTTGAAAGTATGCAAGAACCTGGTCTCTGTGATTATACAAGACATGCACGTAAAGCCAATTTTGATTTAATGATCGTTTGACAAATGTAGACTCCTGCTGATAGAGCTACTAATTACATTCTGCAACTGTACAATTAGATCAGAGGCATTAATATATGACATTCATAAAAATTCCTATTTTGATAGATATCATGTGCACTAATTTAGTAATTCTCCATACATCTCTGTAGTCCAGTGAAACAAGGAATTACTGGCTCACCAAAGACATACAAAATAACACCAGTGTTTAGGAGGATCTATCCCCCTAAGTTTCTGCCATCCTCGCTGCTTCTTTTTATTTTTCTTTGGTATTTACATTTTCAAATCTTGTGCTGTGAAAACTAGTGCGGTGCTTATTAACAGCAAATAGGTGGCCAGAACAAATGTAGATACAACACCTGAACTGAGAATTCAAGCAATCTGCCACTGAGCCATTCCTTAACTGGAGGAACCATCTCCAAAAGGAACAGGATAATCCAGGCTACACCTCCATTTACTACTCAGTCTTTCAAACAGGATTAGCAAGAAGGATACAGTTCTTCATCATTTTTGTGATGTATCCAAACATTCCTGAGGAACTAAGCTGACAAGACCAAAGGGTCAATTGCAAGCATCAATTAATAAAGACCTGGGTGAAATTTGGTCAACTGCCTGCAGAGAGCTGAACATTTCTGTAGATATCAAAAATCCCCCAAGACATACAGAGTGAGAGGATCTTTGTTTAAAGAATAATGAAAGTTTCCAAGTGCTTAAGCTTATGGAATGTATACTTCAATTTCCTTGCTGCTGTACTTTTGACACAAGCTATCATTAGTGATCTGTCTGGTCAAGACTCCGGTCTCCGACATTCCTTCAAGAAGTCTCCTCATTTTTCTAAAATCCAGCTCCTAGCCCTGTAAGGACAATTAAAGTCATAGCAAATGCCACTGGTTCCACGAAGAGAGTGTTTTCATAGGACATACACATGACCTGATTCTCCTTTCCTGCAAGATCATCATATAGACAGTGAATAGAAACCTGTAGGTGCAGTGATGATACAAGTCAGTGGAGAAACCAAGGCTCTGCAGATTAGTCATTTTTAGCATTAATTGTGATGAATTTGAGTCTGAAAGTTGCCTCCCTGATGCCACGCAACACCCAGCAGGCTCAGGCAGGGACCATGCCAAGGTGGAGACAGATGTTTCAGAATGACAGCTTCACTAAATCACAGTCTCCTTAAAGAAAAGTGATCCTTAAAGAATGAATACGGAACTTCTCTAGAAATGATCTTGCTCATTTATTTGCCAGCTTTTCCATTTTCCCAGATCCCTCCAATTCAGAAGCTTTCTCCCAGGGCAACTGAGAGCTTCATAGTATGGGACAGCCTCAGGGACTGTCTTAGCTAGATACTAAGTTGGGCATAGTGGACATACGGACATAGTTGGACACTATAGACGTGATTTAAGCTAATTTATTTGGAAGCCAACATAAGGGGCATCACTGGACACTACGGACATAGTTTAAGCTAGTGCATTTGGAAGTCAACATAAGGGGCACATGAAGGGATAATCCCTCTGTTTTTCTGAAGAGGTCCTACGAGGCTGTTTGGCAAGGCTCCCACAGGACTGTGGTAGTCAGGCAGGATGCCTGTGGCCAAAAAACATGACATATTAGGGAAACAATTCTTCCTCATTACAGATTATCTGCTGTTAGCCACTGTGTACATATACACAGTAATTAATCATAGAATCATAGAACAATATAATGGTTTAGATTGGAAAGGACCTTAAAGATCATCTTGTTCCAACCCCCCTGCCATGGGCAGGGCATCTCCCAATAGACCAGATTGCTCAAAGCCTCATCCAACCTGGCCTGAACACTTCCATGGATGATGCCTCCACAGCTTCCCTGGGCAACCTCTTCCAGTGTCTCACCAGCCTCAGAGTGAAAAATTTCTTCCTGCTATCTAATCTAAATCTCCCCTCTTCCAGTTTGAAACCACTACCCCTTGTCCTATCACTTGTGTGCCCTTGTAAAAAGTATCTCTCCAGATTTCTTGTAGGTCCCTTTCATATACTGGAAGGCTGCTATAAGGTCTCCCTGGAGCCTTCTCTTCTCCAGGGGGAACAACCCCAACTCTCTCAGCCTGCCTTCATAGCAGAGGTGCTCCAGCCCTCTGATCATCTTTGTGGTCTTCCTCTGGACCCTCTCCAACAGGTCCATGTCCTTCTTATGTTGGAGGCTCCAGAGCTGGACACAGTAGTCCAGGTGGGGTCTCACCAGAGCAGAGCAGAGGGGCAGAATCGCCTCTCTTGACCTGCTGGCCACACTTCTTCTGATGTGGCCCAGGATACAGTTGGCCTTCTGGGCTGCAAGTGCACATTGCCAGCTCATGCTAGGTCATCTTTTTTTACCTTTTTTGAAAATGGGGGTTATGTTCCCCTTTTTGTAGTCAGCGGGAACTTCACCAGACCGCCATGACTTCTCAAATATGATGGATAGTGGCTTGGCAACTACATCCGCCAGTTCTCTCAGGACCTGTGGATGAATCTCATCAGTTCCCATGGACTTGTGTACATTCAGGTTCCTCAGCTAGTCTCGGACCTGGTCTTCTCCTACAGCGGGTGGTACCTCATTCTCCAAGTCCCTGCCTTTATCTTCTGCAACTTGGGCAGTGTGGTTAGAGCCTTTACTAGTGAAGACTGAGGCAAAAAAGTCGTTAAGTACTTCAGCCTTCCCCACGTCCCAGGTGACCAGGTCTCCTGTTTCCTTCCTGAGTGGGTCCGTATCTTCACTAAGCTTCCTTTTGTCCCTGATATACCTAGAGAAGCTTTCTTGTTGCTCTTCATGCCTCTGGCCAGGTTTAACTCTATCTGGGCTAAAGCTTCCTAACCTGATCCCTGGCTGCTCAGACAATCTCTCTGTATTTCTCCCAGTCTACCCATCCTTGCTTCCACCCTCTGTAGGCTTCCTTTTTCTGTTTGAAATTGTCCAGGATCTCCTTGTTCATCCATGCAGGCCTCCTGGCGCTTTTGCCTGACCTCCTCTTTGTTGGGATGCATCACTCCTGAGCTTGGTGGAAGTGGTCCTTGAATATTAGCCAGCATTTTTGGGCCCCTCTTCCTACCAAGTCTTTATCCTACTTTATCCTACTGTATTCCATCAAGCAGATCCCTGAAGAGGCCAAAGTTTGCTCTCCAGAAGTCCAGGATAGCAAGCTTACTGCGTGTTCTCCTTGCCTCCCTAAGCATCTCAAACTCCACTGTCTCATGATCATTGCAGCCAAGGCTGCCCTTGAGCATGACATTGCCCATCAGCCCTTCTTGTTGGTGAGAACGAGACCCAGCATGGCACCTCTCCTTGTTGGCTCCTCTATCATTTGGAGGAGGAAGTTATCATCAATACATTCCAGGATCCTCCTGGACTGCTTATCCCCTTTCTTGCTGAAGGGCTGGTTCACTGTGATGTAACACAAATTTCCCCTTACGCCTTTGCTGCCATCAGCAGTTTTGCTTGGGCTTTCTCCTGATCACACTCTTCCTTCTCTCCTCCTGATGCAAGGTGCAAAAGCGGTACTGGAAATTCAAACCCTGTCCCAGAGATAACTCTCTTGGATAGGGTAAATTTATGCTCATACATTTGCAAAAATCTGCTAGTGATGATGCAATTTGTTTCTGTATCCCATGGTATATTGATACATCAGACAAAAATATGAACTATGCAGGCACCCTTCATTACAAGAGAAGCCTTTAGAAAACATACGGAATGAGAAATCAAAGTATGTGACTTTCTCCTTGTTTTCATTCAGATGAGTAAACCTTTCTTACTTTCAGGCACATGTGATCATGGAAGGTGGGTTTGGATCCAACCCTCCACCTAAACACTTTAAAATAATTCAGACTTATATTGATATTGCTTATATTTTGTATTCCATGTAAGCCATCTGATGCACAGATGTGACATGCAAAGACAATTTTTTGAATGCCTGGGGTTCTTTATACTTATTTATTGCTATTCTAGCCAGCATATTAATAAGTATAATGTAAGATTGGGCGTTTCTTGCCTTGACATTATTTATTTGGTTGCTCTTTTGCAAACTGAGGTGGGAAACATTTTTGAAAGAAAATTTATGAAAAAAAATGTATTTGGTTGATGGGTTTATCTCATTGGTACTATTTTTAAGTCAAAATTTTAAGTTTTGTTTCCATACATTTTAGCAGAAATCATTCTAGAACTAATGTATGATTGGAATGAAATACATGTCTATAGAGTATTTATGTACATAGTTCAAACTATGATTGCCAAAAATTGTGTAGTCTCTTTCAAAATTAACAAGACTCAGTAATTCCTGTGTGCAGAATACAATTAGCACAAAGTTACTGCTACAGCAAATAGTCTTAAAAGCATTACAGCTGAATGGTGGGATGTGTCCAGAATACAGACAAGGAGGTCCACGCAATTAGAGATTCCAGTTTTTCCTTTAATACCCTCAGTAGCATTTGCATAATTAAGCAAAGTGGTTGTAATATTAAGGAATGCACCTGGGTAGGGATCTCTCTGAAATTACCCCCTTCCTTATACGTGCCACATGATACCATTTCACACGCACCAGCTTAGTTGTCGTCAACTCGAAGAACAGCTTTATGATGATGTCCCCCATTATTACTTGCTTAATTATAAAGCTAATATAGAGGTATGCAGATACTACCTTGGAGTCTGCAATGTCAGGGAGATATATTCTTGCAGTTCAACTGTTAAGGGAGGTGCACACTGCAGTTTTGTATTTCCTAGTCTTATTTTCCCAGAACATACCTTTTCTGAAAACTTCCATCTCTTTTTATCTTTAAACACATATTTCAGCTAAATAATGATCCTAAATTAACTGTCGTAAAGCTTTTCAGCCTAACTGTTCTTCTTGTGTTATTATGCAAGCATAAAACTGTGAGCCAATTTCATCTGTCCTCAAACATTTTTTTCCCCAAATGGTTTCCTCTTTGTTAGAAAGGGAAAATGGTTTGAAACATCTTTAAAATGGATGGGGAGGGGCCTGCATTTTTTGGGGTGGTTTTGCCAGTAAACTGAAAAATCAACCTGTTATACAACAGTTGCCTTAAGTCACAAAAGAAAGAATAATTTTAGTATTTGTTAAACACGAAATTTAAGGGAGGGAAAGCAAAATATTTAAAACATTGAAAGAAAATTGGTAAGCCTAACCTTTGTCCTATTCATCTGTAGGTCAGTCAAGTGGATTATTTGGAATTATGCTGAAGATGCTCAGATAGCTGGGGTTTAACGGCTATAGGTTTGAGCAGGGACCTCCCTCATGCTTCTTTCCCTGTCTGTGAGATGTTAGCTGTAAACATCCACAGAGTATGGGTAAAATACTGTTTAAACTGAACTGCCTTTGCAGAGCAACAAAAACAGTTGCACAAAGCAAGGGACAGTGAGAACAGCCAAGCATAAGTCAGCTTCTGTGTCTGAAGTTTGAAGATCATACGGTGCATGACCCAGTTCGCAACCCTTGATCTCAGATTTGCTCCACTGCCACTAGAAAGTCTTTGGCTATGTTACTATTGTTTTCTTCTGGACGGAGTGTGGGAGGAAAACATTTTAGTGCAAGACTAAATTGGCTCCAGATGGCTAAGCTGGACTCTTACAAGAAACTCCTGTTTGAGTTCTCATCATCTTAAATCTCAGGCTCCATGGTGTGCTCTTCTTTGGCCTCAGCCAACCCAGTCCAAAATCCAGGAAGAACATGGCTGCAGAGAGCACCTTCCTGGCCAGTCTCCTTAGTGGCATCCCCCTTCCCTCCCTCCCTCTTCCCCAGCACAAGGTGCTTGTCCTTGCTGGTGCAGGTCCTCAGTGGTTCTTCCCCTTCCCTATCTCTACTGCCCCCTACTCCCTGACAAACTTTCCTCTCTCATTAGGTATCAGAAAGGGACTTTCTGCTTCATTTTGACCCGTGATGTTAACCTCTGTCAAGAATTTTCAAACCAAGTCTTTCACACGTACTTCCCTGCTTGGAGGATGCTCCCTGTAACCACCTACAGAGCTACCTCGCTGTCCTCTTACCTCCTTAACCCCCCTCCCTTGCTTTGACAGTAGTAAAAGACTTGGCAGCAGCCAGGTTGCAGATGTGCTGTAGTTCTCTGCTTCTTTGCAGAGGAAAACCAGAAGAAACCTTCTACAGAAGAAACCTTCCATGAAAGAAACCTTTCTCACAGAGGAGGGTTTCAGGGAGCCTGTGTTTTTCACGTGGAGCTGCATCAAGATTTATAGAATATCCAGTGGCGATGGCTCCGTTCAGAGTCAGGAACATCTTGCCTAAATGTGCCAGAAATCAGTTCATTCCTGCTGCTTAAGGGGGATGGCCAGGCACCCCTTCTTCTGTCTCCTGGGGTTGGTCAGAGGCTCCCAGCACACAGGCACGCTGCCTGGGCATCACATGATCTCTCTGAAGCAGTCACACATCTTTCTTGGACGATAACCGCTTGTGAATAATGGATCACTGCAGCAAGGCATGATGATGATCTATTATTCAAACAACAGCAATACCCAAAAAAGAAAAAGCCACGCTTGGGTTCCGTATAATCACAGGATAACAATCAACCTCTGAACGCACGGGTGGCTGCTTCCCTGGCACCACACGTCTGGTAGAAGAACGCCAGGCTTGCAACCCTTAATTAGTACTTAATAAACTGAAAAGGTGTAATTTACACTTCTCATTTACCTCCAGGAGAGAGACGTATTCTTCTTGCTGCCTTTGTGTCTTTCCGGGCTTCAGGCCTTCCTGTTTTCCCTCTGCTCTCAGCAGCGATGGAGAGAAAATACAATGGCATCTTTAAGCTGAGCGAAACAGTTCGTTTATTATGATTGGTGGCACTGTCCTTCCAGCTTGCTAGCAAAGCCAAAATCACATGTCTTTTTACATATAACACTCAGCCAAATTGATTCAGGAGCTGTATTTCAGAGAAATGTGCAGTGCAACAAAGGCAGTATCCTCCGATGGCACAGACACAGAGTCCCCCACTGGCACGAGTCTCCATTTGGCTGCATTTAACCTGATGAGAACATGGTCTTTATACACTTTATGTACTTATTTCCAGTTGCAAAATCTATCCAGAGAAATACAGCCCCATGGCTAAGGGGGGGAAGAGGGGGAAGGGGTGTTATGTCCTAGTTGTTACGTAAAGACTGAGGACTTGGGACTTCCAGTCTGACTCTGGCTGTGCCAGTCGCCCTTTCTATAGTTTTAGCAGATGTGGCAACATGTCTCTTTAAGAGGGAGGTTGTACATACAAAAGGAGACCATGCATACATACACATCTCTGCAGTCCTTCACCAATATCGGGAAACTCAGTTATTCCACTGCCTGGGATGATAAATTGTAGCCTATAACCTCGCTGTACAATGGGACACCAGTCACCGAGCAAGCGGTGTTAAAAAAAATATGTCAAAAAAAAAATGTCTTCAGCCACAAACAGCAAAAAGGCTTTAAACTGTGTCTTTATGTCCAGTGAAAGTACGAATAATATTGAGGGGGTTTATTATTCATGATACAAAAAAGAGAAGTCACTGAATGTAATTGCAAGAAAATTAATGCGGAGAGCAGGTTTATAATATAAAGCATATAAAAGCTTAAGAACAACATATACATATTCTTTTTGTCCCAGAACAGACATTTTCTGAAAAACTATTTCAAAATACGCTTATTCTGATACTGTAGTAATTCAACCTCTTTCAAGAAATTAATCCATCCACTTGTATCTCTAAATACCCTCTTTTATTCAGCTTTAAAAGTGCTCTTGAATTAACTATCATTAAGCTTTTCAGCCTTGTCATCCTCCTCGAGTTACCATGTAAGCATAAAACTGCCAGGCCCTTTCATCTGACCTTAAACAACTGAAGCAGTATTGTGGACAAAGACTTAGAAAATCATCGTTAAAGCTCTCGTTGACTTCAGCAATGCCAAGGTCTCATCTAGATGTTCTTCTCTAATAGAGCGCTTTTCTGAAGCTACAAAGATGCTTGATTATAGGTAGCAAAGTAACCTCCGGCTGATAACCTCCAGCCGAGGTGGCGATCCTTGTGCAGTGGATTTCAGCCTACTGGCAATAGATTTGCACGTCTCAGTTGCCTTTTAATCCATAGGTACCCGTGGACAGAAGACTGAAAACCTGGTCCCCCCTGGAACGTCATAGACCCGTATCTGAATGGTAGTCTCAGCAAATGGCAAGAATTGGTGGTGTGCAGCTGCAAAGCACTGCAGGACAGGCTTTGTGCACAACAAAAAGTGATCTGGAGCTATCTTTTCCTGGTATTACTATTCCCCTGTATGACTGCGGCATCTTCAAAAGCCACAGTGTCACTTAAGGGCGTAAGTCTCCCTAGGTTTCACTCTTTATGAGGGGTAACGGCTTCAAGCCAGCAGAGGGTAGATGTAGGTGAAACCTCAGGAAGAAATTTTTCACTCTGAGGGTGGTGAGGCACTGGAGCAGGTTGTCCAGGGAAGCTGTGGATGCCCCATCCCTGGAAGAGTTCAAGGCCAGGTTGGATGGGCCTTTGAGCAACCTGGTCTAGTGGGAGGTGTCCTTGCCCATGGCAGTAGGTTGGAACAAGATGATCTTTAAGGTCCCTTCCAACCTAAACCATTCTATCATTCTATGATCTCCAAGCATTGCACAGAGGTTTCTTCCCCATTATTTGCCAGAATTTGATACATCAAAAGGAACATTAAAGTTGAAATTATTCACATATTCAAAGGTGTCTGAGCTGATACCTGCCTTTCATAGGTTGATGCTGATCCTTTGGCAACATCTTCCGGATCTGCGTGCTGGCAAATGCAGACATGCCTATTTTTCTGGGAACACAGCTGTCCTGCCTGAGCCTACGAAACACAAAAACAGGCAGTTTTGTATAAAAAAACAAACAAAGGAAACCAAAAAAGTGCTAGGTTGCCTTTCAAAGAGCTTTCCACAGTCCTGTGGTATCCAGAGACCATGCTCTGCAGGATTCACTGCGGATCCTGCTGTGCCCACAGAGGCGAGACAACAGGGCTCCCAGGGCCCAGCGCTGGCTGAAGAATTTAGGGATTTTACACGGGGGATAGCGATGGGAAAGCTCCTCTGGTCTCCAGTGGCCAGATGTATAGTGGCTAATGCAGCAGAGGAGACAGCTTTACAAAACACAACTGTTTGGTGATTACAGGAGGAAATCTTTAATATGGACTTTTTACTTTCATGGGAGAGAGAGAAAAATGCAGGCTTGAGTTTCCAAATACTGAACTGAGATAAAAGAAAGACTGTTTCAAGGAAATGAGCATTAATCAATTTGCAATACATTTCATTATTTAAAAAATTAATTCTCTTTCTTCTAAATTAAGCTGAATCAGTAGTTCAATTTAATTCTGTCTGTTGTAGTGAAATCCATCCTCATTTTCCGATCGCTCTCCTACCCTGCAATGGGAACAATTCTGTTAGGTGAATATTTGGTCTAAAAAAAGTAAGCAAACATAAATACTTTGGTTATGTCCATTTCATTTAGAAACTCATCCCCTTCAGGAAAATAACACTGAGTTTTGATCCGTGACACATTTGAAGAACAGGGTGATATATTCATGCTAGTGGTTTGCATCTGTGGAATGACTTATGCAGTCATGTAGATTTATAGATAATTTGACTTTGGAGACCTTTTTTTTACAGCTTAATTGACACTATTTGGTTATTTGTTTGTTTGTTTGTTTATTTATTTATTTCCAGAGAAGTCATTCCACATCTTCCAGGATTTTTAAAAAATATATTATAGTTGGGTTTTTTTCCCCCCAGAATTGCCTTTTAGTTAATGGATAAAGTTTAACAATACTTGTTAACCTCATCTCAGCCCATTAAAATTTGAAAATAATAACATATAATGCTGTGGTATGAATTAAATAAACATCTGAGAGATTGCTTTCAGTGAATGCCAAGATGCTTATTCTAAATAAATAATGAGCCCAATTGATTTATATTTTCAATGCTTTCTGCTTCAAAAAAAAATGTTACTGCTCTAGATCTGGCAAGTAGTTACTAGTTTAGAATGTAAAAGTAATCAGTAAAAAGTAAAAAAATAGTTTCATTTATGGAAAATAACAGAAAGTGTTGTTTCTCCTAATGCTGTCTATGGAAAGTTCGTATTTCATTAAATATTCCTAGTTTTGAACATTCAGCTGCTTTTGACTGGCAACATTACTTAGTCCTACCTGAGACATTTCACACAGTATTTACCTCAGGGTGATGTGAGGAGCAGAACTGCCATTATGTAAATAAACAGATTTCAGCACAAATCAAAAAATAATGATGAGGAGGACTCAAGCAGGGAAATGATTGTGTGGTAACTCTATTCCTGGCAAATCAGGTGTGTTTGTGCAAATGATCCTCCTAACACCCAGGGAAAGTGGAGAGTGGTGTTAGGAAGGGGCCTTCCCTTCCCTTCCCTTCCCTTCCCTTCCCTTCCCTGGAATTTCCACATTAAAAAAAAAAAAGGGAAGTGTTTTTTGGTGGTTCTGTGAGCCAGCCGTGGTCCTTACGAGAAGGCATCAAGGCTGTTGTTTCTGTGGATATTTCTCACTGCATAAACTAGGTCCAGTGTCCATACTAGGACAATACCTGAGCATTTTGGCATCTTGAAAACACAGATCATCCCAAAGCCACTCTGAGGGAGAAGATGCTAACAGACAGGTGATGGCCAAGCGCCACAGAGTTTTACTTCCATGGTAATACCAGCTCAAATGTTTTCATCAGACTTCAGCCACCCCCTCCTGCTCACCGTCACCTTCTCAGCTGTGCCTCCCCAGCTGCTTTTAGGGGCACGCGACAAAATTATATGAGTTAATTGATCCAAGATAAAAGTAAGCCTGCATGAAAAAGGGGGAACCTTTTTTTTCCACCTAGAGCAGTTCCCTGGTAGGACTCATTGCTCAGCCCCACGAATAGTGGTGGCAGCATGTCTCCAGGACATGTCGAGGCAGGGGAGCCTGAAGCTGACATTGCGACTGAGGAACGTGTATGAGCAATCAAGCACCACGCTTGATATCCACATTTCTCGGACTACATTGAGACTCTCCTTGCTGCAAGTGAAATAGCCTTAATTTGCTTCCTTGAAAGTCTAGCGAACATCTATGCACCTCAGTCTGCTGTGGTTTAATGAGGTATTTTACACACTTGCCTCTAGTTAATGCAGGTTAATTTCCTGAGGATGTACATAAGGTTATTTTGGAAAGGCTTAATGCTTTTGTATGTGCAGTGCTGATCCCAAAGATGCCCCAAAGCCCTGCAGCAGGTCAGGAGCTGCCCCCACCCTCTCCCCCAGCCTCAGGGTGCCCTTCCTTCTCCTGCCATGGGGCCCAAGGGCACAGGAGCCAGGAGGGCAATGCCGGCGGATGGGATTTACACACCCTCAGCTCAATTTGTTCTCCTTTCAGTGCCCCATCAGGGGACAGAGAGCCTGGCACAGCCAGAAGACAAGTTTCTGGCCCAGGTACAACCCAGACCATTGCAATTTATAATGGAGCTTCCATGAAATTACTTTGTTGTAACTTTGTCAGTACCAAATGAATTCACCATAATTAGTGCATTCAGTGTGAATCCCAGTGGAAGCAATAATGATTTCCAGTTTATTCAAAAAGGTTGCTATTTTCCCTGACAAAAAATGATGACCTAAAAATATCTGATGTATTTCTCATTACTTTAGTGACTGTAATGATATGTTTGGAAGAAACACCAATTTTCCTGTCTACTGCTTTTGACACAACAACAATTAGTCATAAGCAAGGAAAAAAATACTTGCATTAGTTAAGAAGTGGTGAGAAATACACAAATGTTTCTGTATTCATAGCTGCTGCAGTATTATTTGGTTACATTAGTCTGACTCAATTTGTAGGAGCAGGAATTTGGAAAACGTGCTCGGTAAAAATTCAAACCTGTTGATAGTAAAGAGATTAAACAATTGTATTTCATCAGGATAGTCCTCCCAGAGGAAAAAGACACTTCAGCAGCATCCAGGTATCACATCATGTAATGAAAATAACAGTGCAGTTATCAGGAAACCACAGTTAGCCTTAGGATAGCAGCTTTTGTCTCCTTACAGAGAGAGAACATAATCACATTATATTATCTCTGTGTCTTGTCACTAAGTTTTGTTGCTATATGTGTAGTTGTTCAAGTAAATATATGGAAAAATAAATTTTGAAATGTTGTATGTTGTCCTTAATTTATTTTGTCAACATTTATTGGCATGTTTGTTGGTCACTTCTTTTAGTCATCTATTTGATAAACATAAAAAGCTATGATGAAAATAGTCACTGTTAATATTTCAGAATTTCACAAAACCTTCACCACCACAACTTTACTGTATCAATTTTGGCCCTTCTTTATTCTTCCGAAGTCCTTTTCCCTCCAGACGTTGCTCTTTCAGCTGTTCTCTTTGCACACAGTATCTTACTTTTGTTTTCCAGTGTTGCAGCATTTTCTGTGCATCCATCTTCATAAATACTGCATGGAGGAAGAATCTACAATTTCTCTGTCGATCCTTATCCGGGGGGTAGGTTCATTCTCCCAGCACCAACAGGTGAGTCATTGACATGCACCACCCTTGTCATACAGACTGGTCCTCTCAGAGTGAGCTGCATCTTTCTCGTCCTTTCATAGCACCATGTGCTCATTATGCAATTATGAATGTACTGCCTGTTAAACATAAATCTAATGTGGTTTCAAAGTCAAGACTCTCAGGGCCACCATCTGTACTCTCAATGAAGGCAAGATGGTGGCTGTGGTCTGCGCTTTGTGAAGGTCCAAGCCTGGTTTACTCCTCCATGTGGACTTGGAGCCTTCTCATGTAATGGTGGGACATAGGTTAGGCCACACGTGTTATCTCCCACTGTGATAAGAGAAATCCTGATCCTGGCTGCTCCCAAGCAGAATATTAATCTGAGCATGAGCTACAGCTACTTGAGTAGAAGACAATGAGCCCAGTGAATGCAGCCCTGATTGAAGTAAGCTTTGGTTCCCATAAAAGTCAAAAGGAAATTTGCCTCTTCCTCAATGCAAAATCAGGTTCTACTACAGCATGAGGATATTTCTCCATTTGTTTCTTTTTCTTTCAAAGTTAGATAGTTTCTCTCCCCCAGTTCTTCATTTCTTACTATTTCTGGTAGTCTGAGAAATATTGTTCTGGTATTTTTTATAGCTTGAAAACTGAAGAAAATATTTTTGTTTCATTACTGCTCAACCTGCAGAATTTGGGTTTCTGTGGTGCATTTTGCCTTCCAGTTTCCAATTACAAGCAAAGATACACTATTAAAATGTAGAATAACTTGCAGTACTTGCACTTTTCTAAGCCCTACTGCTTATAGGAGTGATTTAAACAGCACCTACTGCATCAGCTAGATAAGTCAGTCTTAGTATTTTCTACGGATAATGGGGATTGTCTGCTTTTAATGAAGCTTAATTCGTTCACCTTACTTTCCTTGTTGAGTTCCCTCAACAACCACCCCCAAACAACAAGTGAATGAGAATGGAAATGTTTTTAAAGGACTCAACATTAGCACAGCCCGAGCTCTCCAAGATAGAGGCTATGCGAATCCTACCATGTCAAGACAAAGCCTCTTTGAGGCTTCTTCTTTACAAAAGCCCCTCAGAGAGTGTCTTGCCTCTGACGCATGGACAGCCAATGAGTCCCACCAGAGCCGAGATCCAGCATTGCTGCAGCTTTATCCACTGACTCTCTCCTATGAAAGCAGGGAGACGCTATCGGACCCACTGGCACCCTTTCTCAGAGGGTCCTGCAGTGGGGAACGGGCTTTAAATGACACCAGAGTTAGGAAAAATCACTAAAGTGGAGAACTGCCTGCACGTCTCCTCCCTGGGGTAGGGTTCGAAATGCTTTACAAAATAAGCGTCGCACCTGGTTACTGGTGAAGAGATGAGTTGTTCAAAACTCATTTTGTTCTACTCACAGAATTGCTCGCTTCTGGTACGGAGCAAATAGGTCTGATTATAGGTCAGGAAATAAATGTATGTGAATGTTTCCAGGCGTCCTGAGCCCCTCCCTCAGCTTATAAAGCCCTTTGAAGTTAAAACAAAAACCTCTAATTATCTTAAGAAAACCCTTGTGAACAAGGAGCCTTACCATCAGAGAGGAAATTTTACCTGTTGTCTATCCTGTGCTGGTATTCCAATGTAAAATATTTATATGCACACTTTATAAGGCATTTTCCCTCTGGGTGACTTATGAAAGTCTTCAAGTGATGGTTCATCTGTACCAAGAGCCCAGAAGAATATGCTTTTCCTGTTTGAGTTCCATATTTTTACTGTGGTCCCTAATGAAAAGTTGCACTGTCATGACATTCTGCAATAATATTTGAAATATTCCGTTTAAGAAATGTAATGAGAAAATCCTACATTTATTAAGTTCATCGACACTTCAGACTGTAAGGGAAGGTGGCCTGGGTTCACACAATAAACACACCCAGCCCCAAATCTGGATTGTACACTGAGAGACATGGTAGTGCTTGGGTGAGAGCTCGCTGTTGGCACTAACTTCAGACCTGATGCAAACAGTCCACATCAGGTACCAGCTGCTAAGTAAGTTTCAGGTGGTCAGAGATACGTCCGATCAAAGAGAGAAGAGCGATTTCAGTGTCTCAGTGAGTAAACGAGTAATCTCAAGTCCATCAGATGTCACTGCTGCAGATATTAATGTTATTTCTCACTAATTTGGAAAATCAGGTCAGCTGTGTAAATCCTTCACAATTAGTGCATCCAAATTGGAAAATCATAGACATAAGTAACAAGGCACACAGACTCTGTGGGGATCACCAGCCATGCTCGAGGAGCCCACTGTGCTTCAAAAGGCAGTAGTCGAATTATCTGTCCTCCTGAAGGAGGATGGTGGCTGCTTGTTGGACAGTGTAGAGCTGTCCCATTCCCTCATACGTTAGCATTTTAGGCTAATTCTGAAATTTTACACTGGCTGCACCCTCTCCTGATCCTGCGATCGGCACAACGCACCCCAGAGACAGATGGCGAGTGACAGGAGGTGAAGGGGAACATGGTTCATCTGCCTGTGCTGCTCCCCATGCCACTGCAGAGCCGTGCTGGCCACATCTTAGCTGTAAATGAGGGAACTCAGTGGTTGCCATAAATTATGTTGCCAGCCCCAGGGGCTGTTCCAGCAGTGCTGAGCCGCTGCCACCTCAGAGTGAATGCCAAAATGCCACCCCCAGCCCATGGGGCTTCGCACACACACACAGTTGTGTGTCCCCTGGGGGCTCCCCAATGCTGGAGAAATCCTCAGAGAGGCAGATGAACCATGTTAAGGGCTGATTTGCATGTCAGTCACTCATACCGCTACTTCAAAGCTAATGATCTGGTTCTTAGCATCTTTGAAAATATCAGTTGCTACCAAAAATAATAAACAGAAGTTGTGTGCAACCCAAGCAGCTAATGCCCATAAAAAGATCACATAGCATAAAAGGAATTGCTAAGGAAAAGGATGCACCCATTCGAAGCTCTCGGCAACAGTTAAATTCCTGACTGACTGGCTTAAAATTAGCCCCAAAGGCAGTTGAGAGCAGTTCCATACATCCCGTGTCACATGTCAAAATTTCATTGTCTGTCACTGAAATGGCTCATAAATTGCAAGGCAGTGCAAAGAGCACACCAAGCAGAGGACCATTAATTGCGTACTAGAAGAAATAACCTTTTTAACAAGCAAGTTTACGGGGGCTACTGTAACCAGAAGGGGAAAAAAAGCACGTTTTGATTGTATTGACTGCCCTTGGAACTATTTGGCTCCGTCTGTCCTGCCCCCAGAAATCCCTGAGTTTCTTTCAAGGTGTAATCTTTAATTCTCTTGAGCAGCTGGAAGGTCAGCATTCAGTTTGATAACGGGGAAGGTACAGATTCCTTCGCTGTGCTGAAAAAAGCACCGACAGCTGCATCTGCGTCTGACCAAAGGCCCTGGCATAAGCTGGCTGTATAAAGCATGTTTCCTTTGCTCGGGCAACAGCATTTTTGCTGTTCAAGGTTTTCATTAGCAGGCCTCAAGATAACCCTATCTGTTGGGTCTGCTGCACCAAGGATGCACTGAGGATTATGTCGTGTGCAGGTCAGGTGTCTCCCTAGTAAAATACGGGTTATTTCTGAACAATTAAAAGGAATGGATCATCCACTATGTGTGTGTGTATGCATACGTGTGTCTGTATATCATGTATAATATTATAATACGCGGGTTTTGCAGACTGAGGTGTTGACTCTATAAGTGTCTATGCGTCTACATGGGAGGAGGAGAACTGATGTAACTGTGACTAACTTACACGTCAAAAGCAAGGCATGTGCGTGCTTGCAAACTTGAAATACAGAAGAATAACACACACACACACACACAGACACACACACACACACACTCTCGAGCAGGAGTAAAAGCCTGCGGACATTTCAGGATTGACAGCATGCCAGACTCTCCAGAGAGCTGGTTGGTGGAGAGTTTGTTTTTTTAAAACTTGTAAAACAAGAATTCCCAGAAGACAGCAGGTCTGCAGGCAATTAAGAGGAACCTGCAGTACCTCTACGTAGGGGCGCTTCGCCTGTACCAAGGCAGCCCGTAGCTGGGTGGGCACGGGTGTTGTCACACACACCGGTGCAAGTGGCACAGTAAGATCACACCGAATCGCTGCCTCAGTTCCTGCTGCGCTGCCCCACTGGAGGGTTTCCAGCATCATTTTTGTGTGTAGGCCAGCTAAGGGGCTCCACACCTTCATGCTGTGCCTGGGAGGAGCATGTTGTTGTACTTGGAAAAAAGAAACCACTGTCTTCTAGCAGCCTTTAAAATTCCGCNTCCCTTAAAAACCCCCCCCCCCCCCCCCCCCCCCCACAAGTCATTAAGACCCAATAAAACTCTTACACCTCCTCAAATATCCTATTTTCTCACAGCATCTTCCAGGTGCGCTGTACGTGCTTCCCTGTTTAGTACATGCAGGATACATTTTAAGAGTCTCATGAATTATTTTTGGTTAAAACAAGAGGAAGCAAACTCCTGGCTTCTGAGGGACGTTAATGTGGCAGCAGCTCCACAAACGGGCATCCTGGACCTCAGCCTGATTCTCCGTCCTTCCCAATCTCCTTTCCACTTAGGTATGATTCCCAGGCAGACAGACGGAGCGCGGGCAGTGGGGGGCCAAGGCAAGGAGATGCCTGGGGTGGTGGTGGAGAACCTGGTGCTGAGTGCTTGCCTTGCGGCTGGAGGGGATCCCCAGGGTCTCCTGCTCTACTGCGCACAGACTTCAGGTACCACTGGAGATGGAAAATGGAGAGATGAGAGAGCATTTAGAAACGTGAACAACGGATGTTAGAAAAAATGCAGCATGCGCAAAGAGGACATCCACAGACAGCTTTCTCGGGCAAAGGAAGGTCCTGTAGATGGGCGCTCATCATCATTATCAGATTACATGCCTGTATTTCTCAGGGTTTGTTTCACTTTTGCAAATTC
>VZSF01004659.1:3155349-3185224 GCA_013398295.1 Chionis minor | reverse complement strand
GGGGGGGGAGGGGAGGAGGGGGAGTTATTGCTCCAAAAGGATAAAAATTAAAGAGCCAGCTTTTTACAAAACTTGTTCCAGCATTTTTCCAATATGAGAACTTTTTCCTTTCTTTCCTTGGCACTGTAAAGACTTGCATAAATTTAATTACATCTATTTACTTTGCATTAGCATATGCCTTCTCCCTGTCAAATCACCACACATTGGTTCCTCAGTGTAGGATTTCTTGTATTTCAGAAATCAACACAGAAAGGATCATACTTGCAAGAGAGAACGGGCATTAGAACTACCTTACATAAAGTTAGTTTCTCACACAAACACTTTTTAGAATCATAGAATCACTTAGGTTGGAAAGAACGTTTAAGACCATCAAGTCCAACCGTTAACATAGCACTGCCAAGTCCACCACTAAACCATGTCCCTCAGCACCACATCTACATGTCTTTTACATACCTCCAGGGATGGGGACTCAACCACTTCCCTGGGCAGCCTGTTCCAATGCTTGACAATGTTTTTTGCAGATATTTTTCTCTTTTGGAAAACTTTCTGGGTTTTCTGCCTTGAAAATGAAATGTTTTCATTAACAAGTATGGATTTGGGTGGTTTTCTTAAAAAAAAAGAAAAAAAGTGGCATAGGTTTTTATTCTTTTTCCCCAAACCTGTTGAAACAATTGGCATAATAAGCTACCTAGGCACTTGGTTTGCATCAGTCCCAATGGGAATAAGATAGCTAGGAGTAAGACATCTAAATAGCCTAGCTAATTGCCTCCTGACAAAGAGACTTTATGGAATAAGTCATTCAGCCCACACAACCGTCTTCCTTACCTTCAGAAAATACTATTATAGCTGTCAAAACGCTCCTAGGCCTGGTAGAAGCTAAGGGTTAATTGAGGATAGAGGGGTTGCTAAATATCTTGATTTTCATGGATAGATCTGTTGGGAATCTTTGCTTTCCACCAGCTTTTATGTACAGAATTAATCAGCTTAAAGACAGAACAGCAGATGCAATATTGGTTATTTCCATGGAACCAGCGTAGCTGTGATAATGGGTAATTTCTCCTCTTTCCTCACTGATAGAACAATATTGGCATGCTAAAGCTGCTACAAATATCGGCACATATTCTGGCTGGGTATAAATGCCGCTTCTCTAAAGAGGTTGTCTTGCCTCAGCAGCTAACCCAGGATCCCATTAGTTAATCCAGTGTTCATCTTCAGAGGCTGTCTGGAAGGTGAAAGTGGGAGCAGGCACCATCCCTCTGTGTGGTGCAGGAGTCCTCAATGAAGGCAGCCGCAAGGGGGTAGTGAGAGCAAGGTCTGGGAAGACCCCAAAGCTCTACTGCAACATAAAATAACTGCATCATCATCTCCAGGGGAGAGGGAGCTCAGAACTGGAGCGATGGCGGTCTGGGGCTACCAGGGGCTACTGGGGAACCACGTATATGGGCTGAGATCCTCTGCCTGCTGGGGATGTTTTGTTTTCTGCCAGGTTGCCGCAGTTATTAGAGCAAAGATGGGCTCATGCCCAACACCCAGGACACTGTGCTACAGCAGGACAACCAAAGTCACTGCAAAAGCTGCACTGAGTAGAGGTACAGGCAAGAAGCATGGTTGGAAGTTGGACAAGAGCAACAGAGAGCACACTGGACCAGAGGTCAAGTCAAGAGCATGGTCAGACATTAGAGACAGAGAAGACAAGGACCTTGCATTGGAGCAGGTGTTGGAGCAAAGCAAGGTCAGGAGCAGGAACCAAAGTAAAACGGGAAGAAACACTTAGCCAGAAAGAACTGCAGTGATTGTCTCCCCTGGTGTCTGGATGGGGACAAACTGGGAGCCACAGGTGGATATGAGGTTTCTTTGGCCCTCAGATCCACCAGGATAAAGGAGGGCCAGGCTGGCAGTCACTGGAGGGAGGGACTGAGTGGTGCCAACACTGCCAGGGAAAAATAAAAGGATAATACCATCCCACTGAAGGCATATTTAAAAATATAATATGGCTCTGAAAACCACAGCTAAATAATGTGTTGGTTTAGCTAATTATATATTAAGAACCTTATTCCCAGACACAAGTAGAGCCTAGTTTAAATTAGCACATTGCCTGATAATTAAGAAATTTGCTACAATAACAACAACACAACTACCCAAAAACAGCATTGTAAAATTAACTTTATGAAAAATCTTTGACTGTTTATTAAGGTCATTAATTAGAGGAATTATGTCACAAATATTCTGTTAAACCAGTGCTGGTATAAACCGAGATATAGCGAGTGTTGGTGAGCAGATACAACAGGAGAATTTACACTGTTTGAAAAGAGGGAATATTATATGCAGGCTATTAAAACACATCAACATTTTAATCATTGTGCATCTCATGTATTTTCAGTAGTCTTAACTTGATATATATGTGATATAGCTAGAATTGCTGTTGACTCCAACAGTTTCAAGTGAGAGGCATCATACAGGTAAATCGTGGAGTGGAGGAATTCACTTTCAGCAAATCTTGTCCTGTTACCACAACCTTTCATTTCATTCCCTTTTGTCTCCCATCCTGGAATATATCAACACCTTTTTTTTTTTTTCTCAATATATGAAGCCACGGGCATGACAGGCACCAAAGGCCATTCCAGGGCTGCTTCTCATTCCTTTTTGGCTTATTTCTGGACCCCTTTTGGGGAGGGAAAGGGTCCCAACTGTGCTGTCTGAGAACACACTACCTGTTCTTTCCATGTGATGCAGATTAGTTTAAATCCTGCTCCACTGCCTGCTCAGATGACATCTTCCAGCAGTGACCGCCACAAACTTACTGTGGGAGTAAGTCCTTTTATTGCTTACAGTTTTACTGCCTTTTCATGTAAGCATCTTTCTGTTCCCCTATTATAAAGTGCAGTCAAGAGAACTGCTAGATCTGTGTCATACCCATCATAATCAATCAAATGTTCACTACGTCATCTTTCTCCTGAAGATAGCCATTCCCTGGTTTTGTACTGTCCTCACTAAATGTAAGTCTCACCAAATCTCTAACTCTGTTATTCTTTCTTGGATCTTTTCTAAGTTATGTTCTTTCTTGAGACGAAAAATGGCATCAAAGAAAGCATTCCAGATACGTTATTTATATATATACACACACATAAATTCTGTTTGTATTACTCAGTTCAGTAGTTTCTATCTCTATTTAATGAGATTTTATGAGCATTTAGTCAGCATTAATGCATGATGTTCAGTGCTGCTGTACACTTCACTGATACTCAGAAATTCCTATAAAGTTTTCCATAGACCCAGCCTAGAAACCAGCAAGATATGAATATCTGACTTTTTTTCCTCACATCCACGCCTGTTATATCTTAGTACTTAGAATATGTATCTTATTACTTAGAATCAAAGTTCCTCAGTTTCTATAATAGGCACAGCAGGAGGGTCTGAGTGTAAGATCTGCTCAGTGTGGGACCTTAAGTTCTTACTTCTGTGGTGATGAAGGGCTACGTGCAGCATGCACCGTATTTCGAACTCTCTAATGCTGAGGTGTTTTAAATGGGAGGGTATGTGTGAGAAGGAAAATGTAGGACCTTTAGGGAAAATGAGATGTCAGAGCTTCCTATAGGGGTGAACAAGAGAGAGGGGTTGACAAGCCGGAAAGAAGAGGAGCAGGAAGAAAAGCGAGCAGTGGATTTTTAAGGTGAGGGAGCCACTTACCCTGATGCCACAGGAGATGTGTTCACACAGGCGGTGGTCAGGACAGCTGGTCGGCTGGGCCAGCGCTGCTCAGAGCAGCGAGCTGTGACACTGCAAGGCAGGCAGGCTTCGTGTTGGGACTGGTTCATTTTGAGCCCCACGCTTGAGCAATTGCCACAATCACAAATGAACTGGTGGGTGGCCAGTTACGGTGACAGGGCAAAAAAAGCCATCAGAGACTCTTAGCACTAGGATGTGAACCACCAGCTTCGTGCATTCCTTGAGGTGACTTTGGATGCGTGCAGTCAGTGACATATGCTTTCAGTCTGCACCCTATGTCTTTGGGAAGACACACATAAACTGACTATAGCCACCTAATATGTGGCCATCTGAGTCCTACGCTTCAGGGCTTCTCACCAACCCCCATGGGAGGCACAGCTAGACCATGCGCTGCAGGATGCTTCACTTCTCCAGCAACCTCAGAAGAGACCAACGGAGGAAGAAAATGCTCTTGGTAAGCAGGAAGGCAAGGATTACAGAGGGCAGACAGCCTGAGGCCCTTACGTCCTCCCAGGAGTTGCACCCCTTCTCAGGGTGCCATTTTAGGTGTGAGGGCGCTGGGCTACTTCTTGAATGCCCTCCGGAGTCAATAGGGAGGGAGGCAAGTCCATCCTCCACCGTGGCTACGTGGGAAGCATTTCTGTTAAAGGACCCACATATGCTGCCTGACATTGGGTAATGTGAATATTCTCCTTCATGAACATCCTAAAAAGACACCTGCCTGATTATTGTATACAAACTGTCCTCCCTTTCTGCTGTTTGAGCTCATGCTTTCTTTTTTGCTTTTTACCTGTGAGATGTACTTCAAGTGCCTCATTTATCTTCTTTGAAGAACATGATCTTGGTGGCTTTTACAACACACTAGTGGCATGGGTTATAGGTTTTGAATATATGCACCCAAAAGCTACCCAGGAAGCTAACAATATTGAAAAATGAATTACTTAGTATTGGAAAGAGTTCTGTACCTCGGGGATCATCGCTAGGGTGGATGGAGCAGAGGATTCATTTCAGAGGTGAAGCGTAACCTGGGGCTCTCAATGCAATTCCTACAGACGTGTCGCTCAAACACAGCTTTGCCAAACCAACTTCCTTGTGTAAACACCAACTTCATCATATTAATTACACTGTAAAATTCATATGCACTCACTCAATATTTGCAAATGATCTGCTTGCAGCAGAATCCCTTTTTTTTTTCCTTTCTGAACTGCACACGCACACTTTGTGGCCCATAAGAAAGTGTATGACAAAAAGAAGTTTAAATATCAGCTGACCCAAGCCTATATACATTTGGAGAGAGCTGCAATTTACTCAGCTTAATTCATTTCCCAACAGTATATTTAAGGGTAGAATGTAATTTCAAGGTCTAACGGCTGATAAAGTTAATGTGCACACGGGAGGAAAAAAAGGTGCTGTCACTGCTGCAGATGATTCCAGTGCAGACCCATTCACATGCATTCCTGTGCTGAGATGGTTCTCCCCAAAAACACGACATACTCAGCCACATTCCCCCGGGAGCACAGGGGTGCAGGGAGAGCCGGGAAGTGCAACAGGGCGCAGGGAGGGACTGTGGGGGGACGGGAGGGTGAAGGGGAGAGGAGGGTGTTCAGGCAGAGGGCCAGGACACAGAAAACACCCTTTTCTTCATGGCTGGGAAGAGAAAAGGGGCAAGGAGCAGGAGATGGAGGGTGTGAGAAAACAGAGATTAACTGCTGGTTATAGTCCATAGTGCTACTCCTACAGCAGGGACAACCCCCAGATGACACACAGTTGGCTCCACTCAGCCTGGAAAGGCACCATCACTTGATGACCCGGCTCCAATAAAGCTGTTTACCCTTCTGGGGGCACCAGCTGGCTCCTCATTGCCAAAACCTGGATGAAGACCAGTTTAAAAACTGACCTCTGCTTTTTTTATGTTTTTCCCTTGTGAGAACTCCTGTTCTCACTTATGGTTAAAGCTGGGAGCTGAGCAAATGCTGAGACAAAAGGAAGCAGTTATTTGAAGTATTCTCTGCGAGAGAGCTGGAAACATATATTTTGGGCTGTTCTAGCCCAAACAATCCTCATTTTGCTAAGCTGAACAGCAAGAGCTTTCAGTACTGAGAGCCAAAGAAAATCTTTTATCTTTGTGTACTTATCAAGAATGGGAATTTAATTTACAAAGAGGGGTTCAATTTGGATTTAGTAAAGAAAATAAAACCAGCATTGAAACATCAGGGAAAGCTACTCTTAATTTTTGAAGATGCCTCAAATGCAAAGAACCAAATCTGTGATGGGGTGTCGGGACAGATCCAAAACAAAATCCTGGTTCATGAGGGGGAATGTGTCACCTTAACCCCAAACCCTGAGCTGCTCAGCTGAACTCTGCAGCACCTTGTCTGCTACCAGGAAACTCTCCTGCTTTCACCATTTATCCCACTGAAGCTATTTCCAACTATGGAAAAGAATTTGGGGTGCCTTATGCCCAATGGCACAGCATATGGAGGTGAAATGCACTGCCTGGCCACCTTCCCCAGCTCACTTTCCTTGATGTCCTCAGCAGAATTCCTGGCCCCTCTAACCTGTTCCCTCCTGCAGCCCTCCCCCCCACCTGGGGGGGAGCTGGTAAAGAGACACAGGTACAAACCCTTTTGGGAGCACGGTCAGAGCATGGTGTTGTGGCAGAAGATGCCACACCAGAAGGGCAGGGGCATGGCAATCCCCATGTACAAAGAGGGACCGCCCTGCCTCAAGGGAGGGAGCAGCTGCTGTGAATGTACCACCACAGACCCACTCTTTGATGGAAATATTCAGTGCTGAGCCCACGACAGCCTCAGCCAGAGAGCAGGGGTGTAGGGACGCCCTGCTGTGCACCATGTCCTCCACATGGAAGAAGGTCTCTGAGACCTGTAAGGGCTGTGTCGTGCGTGCCCCCAGCCAGAGATGCCGTGACTGTGCAAAGAGCCCGTCAGAGCTATGAACCATCACATCAAAGAAATTGATGTTAATCTGTGCCCAGAGAGGGTTTCAAATGCTATGGCATGGGGCCGTAGGTGGCACAGCTTCTGTTTAACCCGGGCGGAGAGCAGCCAAAGGGTGGGCTGCTGCTGAGCAAAGCAGCAGATGCAGATCCAACGGCAGATAAAATAACCAGACCAGCAAATTCACAGCAAAACCCTGAATGTTTTTCTGTGCTGAGCCAGCCACAAAGCCTTGTATTAAAGAAACAAATCAGACCTAGGAAAGAGGAGAAGTAAAACCCAGGAAGGCAAAAGAAAAGCCAGGGGCTGGAAGTGAAAGGTTTGCAGCATGTTCACCCCAGGACTTCCTGATGCGACTAAGAGGTGGAGGCGATACACAGGTACAAGGGTGCTGCCACCAGGTGCCCTGCCCCTACAGCAGAGATGGGTCTGCCGCCGGCCAAACGGTCATGTCCAGGGCTGGGATAATCCCTTTTCCCTGCCCTACTGGAGGCCTGTGGGGAGATGTTGTTTCTGAGCAATTGTGTGTCCCACCAAGAGCCAGAGCTTCAGCCTGGCTACTCAGCCTCCCAAAGGAGTCATCTGAGGATCCGGTCTAGTGCAGCAAGACACTGATAATCTGCAATGTCTGGAAATGGTCCCAAAATCATGACCTGAGGGTCTCTCTCCAAGTACAGGTTTTTGGTAGAGGTGGCAGGATGAAGACAAACTGAAGAAAAACTAGCACAGTCTCATTTTGCAGAGAGAGTTGTACAAAACAAGGATTTTAAATCACTTCTCCCTCCACAAAGAAATATTTACCGTCCATACAAAAACGGCAATCACCTGATCATGATAAAAATCACATTGATAAATGGGAAAGGGGCAACTGCTAATCCTCACTCTAAATGGGAGGGGATGCAATCGCAAGAAAAAAAAAAAAAGAAAATATGCAATGTACAAAACAAGAAAATGGAAGCTGGTGACAGCTTAGGACAGCACAGCAGTTCATAAACTCAAAATAAAACACTCCTGAGTAACAGAGATGTCTGTCGCGAGCACCCTGGCCTTGATGCTGCACTCAGAGCCACAGGCTGGGTGACAGGGCAGGGACCTTTGTGTGTGTCTTTGCTGCCAGGGCCCCCTTGCCAGGGGTCTGTCTACTACAGAGGTAAAGTCCTTTGCAATGGGCAGGGTATCGCCTTAATTTTCTAATGCTCCCCTGCACAACCCTGCCTTTGTCTTCCATGGGGTCTCTGAGTGCTGCAGCCATGTACCTAGAGAAAGAGGGGAAACACTTAATCTCTGCTACTGAGATTCACAATTAGACATTGTAACAGTACAAACAGCCTAATGGTCTGGGGAGACTGTCTGATTATGCCATAAAAAACGTCATTAAAATGTTGGATTTAAAAGAAAAACCCTTAGCCTTGGAAAAACTCATTAAAAAGTCATTATTAGGTAAGACTGCCATAGAAGAAGGAGGTGGGTGTTTGGGTAATGAACCTTGCATATGCACAGAAGGACCTCCTGGTGATGCCATTACAATGCAAGATTACAATGGCTAAACAATTTCAGTGCCAGTCTACAGAGACCCCGTTGAGTTACAGAAATGAAGCAAGGTTCTGCTGTGCAGAAGTCCCACTACTGCTTACAAAATTAAGATACATATATATATATAGTCTCCAGTTTTATTTTGCTCCAGAGGTAGTCTCATAAACCAAATCTCCCACCTTTTTCGGAGTTCCTATGCACCAGCAGTCAGACGGTGCTGCAAATCAGCATGTGTGACCAGTACAGAGCACACACCAGTAGGGCAGCCGGGGCAGGGGGGCTGGTTTCAGTCCAAAATGTCTCAGTAAGGTATAATACACCTAAATACACCTAGGTGCTTTTAGTCTACCAATTGGCAAATGGGTAGGTGCACTGAAAAGAAACACATAGCATCCTATTTTGCTGATAAAAAATGTTTACCCTGTCCTCACTAAACACCGAGCTAGCTTCATCAGGAAACAATTTTTCTGGGCATTTGGGGTGGCCTTTGGTCCAGCCCCACAGGCAGACATGTACACGTGGTGCACTGAGATGAACCTGACCGTAGTTTGCTCAGAGAGCAGGGTGGCCATGAAATTCCATGTTTCCTTAGACTGCCCATGGTACCTCCCATCCATCAGGGCTCTGTTGCCAAAGATTATGCTAAAGACTGTTAACTTTTGATTTTAACCAAATTATTTGTTGCACACAAAGTCACAGTTGTAGTTAGTGCACTTAAAACCTTTCTCAGCTGAGCCCCGTTCAGCTGTGGAGGCTGCCAGAGGGAACTGGGGGCCCTGGAGAGCTGCAGTTATAAGGACGGAGCCTGAACTGGTGTGTGATGCTCCCAGCTCTGACCCTCCTACCTGTTCCGAAAACACTCTTGTTTAAATAAAATAAGATGTCTTTGATGAAGGTATGCAAGTGCCTGGTCTCAAAAATTCCTGTAAGGTAACACATAAGCCTTTTTTTTCCCCACGCTGTGACGAAGAGTGCCCTGCTCCCTGCAGATGTGTCAGTCCTGGCATAGCAGTGGGAAGCCTGGTGTTCCATGCTGTGTGCACCAGTGTTTTTTCTGGACAACATCTGTTTCCCATTAGCCTGTAACTGAGAGTTTACATCTATTTTACAGAAAAATGGTAACCATGCCATTGTGGTAGCTGGAATAGGGTCTGGTAAATAATATCCACTTTCATGACAAACAAACTGGAGCTTCTTTTGTTTTCTATTCCTATCCAGCTGTGGTCATCAGGAAAAAGCTGTGCAAAAGCTCAGGCAGGTTTGCTGTTACACCCAGCAGAACTCCTGAAGCCATCCATCAGTTCACAGTGATAGTCTCCTACCCATTTCCAGATCCTCTGATTTATTCACAGGAAAGGTTGCCATAAACTGGTTGCTCACCCACTTGGGTCGCCGTGACTCGAATCCCTGTGCTCATTGGCAGCCAAGCTGCCTGCGCTTCTGTGTACACCAGCAACAATTTAGGGGAGAGGACCTCACTTCTTGCTGTGCATGTATGGGACAGGCTCCCTCTGGGTCTCAGAAGTGTCTCGTGTGCTCACAGAGACAAACACTGGCTGAGGTAGGAGCTACCAAACTGCACATAAAGTGCAGGCTGTTGTTCCACTTTTAAAGGTATTTATAGTATTTCAATAATGGTGTAACTAAATATGAAATTAGAGCACAGTCAAGTTTCTTGGAGTCTAACTTCCCTATTTAGCTTTGACTATAGCCTGAAATAGCCACATGCAGGCAAAGCGCCGCTTGAGGAGAAAACCTTTGCTAAAAGGGAGCCTCCCCAACCCAGGTGGCTCAAAGGGAAGGCTGGCCACTTGCCAGGACTTGTCCTATTCTTTGGATTAATTCCCAGAGTAACTTCAGGAAATTTCCTGGCCTTTCTGCATAAAAGAACACCTTTCCCTATAAAAGGTTAAGCCTTAAAATACCCACTGGGGAACAGACCTTGGACGTAAACTGCACTACAGAACAGCCATCAGTGGCTCAAGGAGGAAGAGGACTGGATGGCGGTAAGAAATTTGCATTTCCTTGGGCCCCTTTCTTTCCTCTTATAATAAAAGTACTCTTAGTGCTAAGTTAAGACAGATCACTTGGGCTTCCTCTGCAATATTCAGGTTATTTTAGTGAGGTGGTAAGCAAAGCTATGAAATTCATCCAAGGTTATCGGTCATTTTGATGAGCTGATGACTGACAGCTATCTAGGCAAGCTGTGCCTGGATGTGCATGAAAGTTATCTGTCTATCACATCTGCAACTTCAAGCTGGTTGCATGGACCTGACTGCTTCATCTAGGACAAAAGTACCGCTGACTTGAGGTTTTCAGCCCGATTTGTCCAGAGAGGAGGAGAACATTACCGTGGGAAGGATCTCGCTAGGTGTGCTGAGACCTGTGTCTGTCTGTCAAATGATTCCTCACCAAAGGGTGTAATAACCCCATTAAATTATGTGTATACCCACAGCACCTAGAAACCTCAATTACAGCTTCAGATCCCACCGTAATTTTTAGCTGCATTAGCTTTTGTTGCCATCAAACATTAAGAAAAAAGGGAATAAATGGGAACTGCCTTCATGCCCTTAGGGGTGCAGGTGTGGAATGGACATGATTAGCATGCGAAGGGGACTCTAAATGCAAATGCAGGCCTGTATTTATTTACTGCTATTGTGGAACTCTATATGCCATATGCTATACTTAAAACTGTTAATTTTAAGGGTTCAGAAAATCATGCCAGGCACAGAAATATCAGGACACTGTCTTAGAAATTATTATGTTATTAACAAAATTATTTAGTTGCATTGTGATTTGAAGGTCTTGGTTATTCTCAACTCATGTTTTCAGGGCTTTTTGTGTTATAAGGAAGAAATCTGGATAGAGCAATGTAAGCATGGATCACAGAACTAGGGCTGGAATTGATGTCAAGGATCATGTAGTCCACCCTTCACCCTGATGGCTGGATTCAGTGCTCTCTAAACCAGTTCTGTCAGATGTTGCTTTGGCTGGCTCTTAAAGACCTCCAGAGATGTCTGCAGAGATTCCATAAATGCAGTTTATTGTCATTTGCGACAGAAATGCTAAGTCTGAATGGAGAATAGATAGGAAAGTCCAAGTGTGGAAGGTCTACGAGAAATAGCAGAAGAATGTCAGGGGTTAATAGCACCTTTCTTAGCAGGTCATCAGGATGTTGTCACATCTACAAGCAGCTTCTCCAGACACTCAGACTAAAAAAACAAGGAACTACCTAAATCAGGGAATAGCCTATGAACAGACTAAGATATGTCATCAAGAGGTGATGGTGGGAAGATACAAAAGGCAAAGACAAAGAACAGGGTTGGAACCTAGCCATGGGCATATAAGAAGACAGAGGACAGTAGATAAATCCTGCATGCAGAGCTGGGACAGGGTAGAGAAACAGAAGATCCTAATTACTGTCTGCTCCCAAGGGGTGCAAAAAGCATGCCCGAAAACAGTGCAAGGTCACCATACCTGGAATTCATGAGAGGTGATGAGGACTCAAGCTGGAGTCACTTGTGTTCATTGTGATTGCAAGGATCCTGACCAGACCACCTGGATACTTAGATACCAGTTTCCAATACCTAAAGGAAGGTTCCTCAGAAGACAAAGCCAGGCTCTTTACAAAGGTGTAAAGTGAGAGGATAAAAACCAGTGTTATAAATTGAAATCGTGGCGCTTCTGTCTTGACCAAGGAAAAAAGATTTTCCAGAAAAGTTGTGAAATCACCACCTCTGTCTCTGTGGGCCTGACTGCTGCATTGTACTAATGCAGAAGTTGTACTAGAGACTTCTCAATGTCCCTTCCAACCTGGATTACCCTGTGGTCTTGTGATGCACACATTTTTGGTGCATGTGAGTATGCGGCTATGAAATGTGTGAACGAGCAAAATCAATTTTTTGTTAAATACAATCACATTCCCCTATAAGACCTTCACTGAGATGTGCTACATTGCTGCTACAAGTTTGCAAAATTATTTTTCTAATATCAAAGCCAAAATCTTCCCCGCAGAAATATATGCCCCTGTTGCGGTTTGGGCTGGACTGACCACTGAATGAACAACAGATGCTCTCTTTAACTTCTCTCCCGAGGGATGGAAGAATGAGAGAGAGAGGCTTATGGATTGAAAAAGAAACTAAACTACTTTAATGGAATATTAATAATAAAATAATAAAAAGAAAATATAATATTAATATGAAAGTAATGAAATATATACAGTATATACAAAACCAGCATCGAGCTCTCAGGATGCCAGTCATGTCACCAGCAGGCACTGGGAAAGTCCTAGACTGGACTCAGAGATGGATGGGAACTGGATTCCAGATCTGGATTCAGGAATGCACAGATCAGGATCAAAGGCAGATGAACAGACAGAGTCTACCTTGGACACCGGCCGTGGAAGAAAGAGGCTGACCCTTTGATCCCTCAGCTTTTACACTGAGCGTGAGGCAGATGGGATGGAATACCCTGTTGGTCAGTTTTGAGCCACCTGTCCTGTCCGCGCACCCCCACAGTTGTGACCCCTCTACGTTTTTCTGCTTCTGACCCTCCAACAGGACACATAACAAAGTTCTCCGGCCTTGGTTGTTACAGCAATAAGTATAAACAAGAGCCTCTCTGCATACCATGCCTTGTCATCAACTATAAACATTGTTCTTATCACTCTGAAAGCAGACACTATCTGAAAATTATGCTATTCATTTCAGAGAGTTAGGAGACGCTTAACTGAAAAGCAAAATTACTGAACAGAAAATTGGTTCTGTTTTACCTCAAACCGGGGCAGCCCGTTATTCCTCTGATCAGCTGTGAGGATAGGACAAGATTTCCCTCCTTCTCACAGGTGTCTTTTACATGTTGCACTACTCTTCAGTTTCTCCTCAGTCCTCTCCTCTCCAGATATAACAATCTCTCTCTGTAAACCTTCCCTTGTAAGAGACGTTTTCTAGATTTCTGCACATTTTTTCTAGGCTCTAAGTGGTTTGCATCTTTGTTAAAAGCAAAGCCCAAACATGGTCACAGCATTCAGTCTGGAGACTTTTTGGTGCAAAATGTTGAAAAATAATAACTTCAGAAGCCTGTGAGGTCATACTGCTCCTCGTACATTCATAGCACCTTTGCCTTTTCTCCTAACTGCACAGCATTTACTTCTGCCCATTTATGATCCATTACCAACCCTCCATCCCCTTCTGGGGAGCAGCCACCTTGACTGACATCCCTCACCCAGTATCGATGCACGTGATTATTCCTACTTCAGTGCAGCCTCTCTTTTGTCTCCTTGAATCTCCTTGTTCCCAACCCTGTTTCCAACCTTTTGAGACCAGCTGAATGTCCAAACCTCCTTGCAGCTCCTCCCTGCTTAATGTTGTCTGCCCTTTTCATGGACATACACCCATTTCCATCATCCAAGCCATTAAAGCATAGCCTAGCACCAGACCCAGGACAGAACCCTGAAAGGCAGAAAGTGAGGAAGAAAGAGAAATTATCACCATCAATTGACTTCTGAATGATGTAAAATATATATTAACAGCATGAGAGATTGCTTTACTGCATAGATCAGGAGAAAGTTGCAATCCAAGTTGGAGGTCAGGGTGGTGGCTGCAGAGGACAGGTCCTGCAGAAACATCCCAGTTATCAGGGGAGAGAAAAATACCAAGTGAAGGGGTGGTTTAAACTTCTGTGCTCAGCACTTGCCACCCAGCACCACTTTTACATGCTCACAATGGAGAAAAGAAAATACATTTATGTGTATGCTAACAAATGCGGATTCAGCACTTGAAGCCACTCTGCTGTTTCCACACAATCAGGTCCCCATGACAGCAAGGCAGATATACCTGCTGCGAAATAAAACTCCAGTGGCACAAAACAGTTATATCAGTGGCAACTGAATCTCTGGCATATGAACATCCTTCATCAGACACCACCAGGAAATATGCAGTTCAACCAGAGTTAGTGAGTTTATCAAGACAACCGTAACCTGAAGACAAATATTTCCTTTATTCTTTTATTCCTGTATTAAGACTATACATGCATGAATCTCCAGTTCACACATATTTTATCAGTTTGCAAGCAGAGGGTCTTGCAGTGCACTCAACCTGCTTCCTTGCAAAGGCAAGGGTAATTTCAGTGTAATTTCACTAACCTGATGTTGAAGGTGGAACTGTAGTGCTGTAAAGCATCTTCTTTCCTTAGCACCAGGCACTGATCCAGATCTGAACGCCAAAATCACAGTTATGGACACTTAATTTTTTACTGCTATGCATAAATCTAGATGTTCAGAAAAACGTTCCTGATTGCAGATTGCTTTTGCTGCATTTGTGGGGTTTGTACCTCCGCTGAAAATTAAAGACCAGCCTCTTAAATACAGTCCACTCCATTGTCATCAATATTGGGCTTAATGTCTGCAAGTTTACAAACAAACTGGGGTAACGACAGACTGGAGAATAACACCTCCCTTCCTTATTTACCATCACTTGGTTTTCACAGGCCATGAGTGCCTGTGTTATTAGTCCAACAGTTCTATGGGGTTACACGGTCCTTTATGAGCCGCTGGCACTTGATCGTGCTGAATTATTATCATATTTTGTATAGCACTGCCTGGCAGCGCAGTGCAGTGAGTTTGGCAGCGCAGCCGGGTGCCCACCTCCGTTTCGGAGGCGCTGCCCGCCAGAGGGGCTTGACCGGGTGGCTGCAGCACGAGGTCACCCCCGCATGCCTGCATTCCACGTGGCGATCCCGTGTACAGTGCAGCGCACCCCGGGGAAGCACAGGCACCTATCACATCCCTGCTCCAGCCATCATCCATCGCAGACTTCCCCGTACACCTGATGCAGTCAGAGCAGAGACCTGGCAACTTGCTCTGCCCAGCACGGGGAATCAGGAGAGAGGCTGTGGCACCACCAGCATGTGTGCTGTGGCCCTTGCACATGCGGGTAATGCAGGTGGCACATCTGGATTCCTCAACAGCGGGTGTGTTGCTGGATCTGTGCAGAGGACACAGATGCTAGCATGCAGCTGGGCCAGGGCTAGGAGATAGCCAGGGTGGGCAGGACGTGTTCTGGGAGAGGAAGGGGTCCCTGGAAGAGGTGAGTAGGAGATGCCAATGCACTTGGGAGAGGGCATCCAACCACCTACTGTCACTGTGTCCTTGCCCAGCACCACGTTGCTTTATGAGGTGTTAAAACAATTTCTTTCTGGCAAGTTGCACCAATACAGGTGCCATCCAAAGGCTATTTCTTATGTATACTGTGCTGATCGTTCCAGAGTGTGTCACACATACAGCACCCAGTGTGCCAAACTCAGCATCACTTCCACGATCCAAGCTCCTTACCTACACATGGAGAGGGCAGTGGAGAGCCCAGCCCTTCAAATGGTTTAGAAGCTGCATGGCAAGTCATGATTTTTGATCATTGCGTTCTTTAACAACAGGGACTACCAAGAAAAAGAGGGTGTGTGTTAATTTTACTACTGCTTTCTGGAAAGTGGAAGGCAGAGGCATATTTTCTACACACAAAAGTCAGGATGGCTGCTGCGACCCAGCAGCAGGGATAACACCAATAAGCTTTGCGCCACCAAGCAAAGCAAAATCAGGGAGACCATCCTGTAGGGCAGGTAATGGACTAGATGGAGCAACAGCCCTGTCACCTTTGGTATCTTGCACACAACCCATGGCCCTTCAGGTCATAGTTTTCAACTCTGCCCTTCAAAATGTTAGCAGACAATTTGGGCTTCCTAACAGCATTCCTGGTTTTGTTCTTAGCTGTCCTCCATGGACCTGGTGGACAACCCCCTGAGCACCACCCGAACACAGGCTGAGAATTACCGCTTGGAGGCACCAGTGGGAGAGTTTCACCAGTGACAAGCACTCAGGTGAGCATGAGGAGGAACGTTGCTCCTCACTAAGACTTTCCTTCCTTTCTTCACACTCTCAGCAGGATTAACCATGAATTAATTTCTAGAACTGGCTTCACAATCCTGGGTATTGAGCTCTGGGGGGAAAGGGGAAATCACACAGAGAAATTATCAGGAGAAAAGTGATCTGTTTTTGCAGATGACAGCGGGAATTTGCCCTCCGTCCCCACTCTTAGGCACTAAGGTGGGTCACAGGACAGGCCATCTTAGTGAGCGGTGCCCCTATAGGTGCTGCTGTTAAACTGCTCACAGCTCCCGTAAGCAAACAGAAATCACAGCAACTGAAGGTCTTCCAGTGCAGAGCTTCTACAAAGGCCAAAGGCTTCTGGCTAAAATGACCACATCATTCATTCGCAGAGCTCAGTTTTTAAGATCAGTGCATATATTATAATCCACCATATGGATCTGCCTTGGATTTAACACTTAGGGAGAAAGTTTTTTAAGTTTGGAAAGAGAGCTTAGGAAATCCAGGACTTCAGCAACCAGACATGAGATGAGATGATTTGCAATCTGTGCAGGATATATCTATTGCTCTCAGCCTGGCTTTCATTTCAGAAATGGGTATTAGCATGTGGAAAGGGCTCAGTATCACCTCCTTTTCTTTAAAGAGGAAACATTTCCGTTCCTGTTTTAAATTGTTCCTGCACATTCTTGGCTGTCACATCAGCTCTGCCGCTGTCAAACTGGATTCAGGTGCGCAGCTGGAGTGACCCTGCAGGAGCCGGTGGCTTTGCCCCAGCTTTCTAGGAGTGTTAATGAAATCCAAAGCTGGGCCTTGGAGATTTTCCTCGCTCCAAATAAGGGTAGAGGCAACTGAGAAGAAGTTATATTAGAGGGGGAAGACACAATTTCTGAGGCAGAAGTTAATTCTAATATGTAATTGTTATCTCCACCTCTCAACAATGCTTTGATCTTTCTGACGCTGCTCAGCATGAAGAAATAAGGCTTGGCACAGCTCCAGGCTCAGCAGGCGCCAGAAGATTTTGCCTTGCATAGCTCCTCGGAGGGGCGAAGCTCCAGCCTCGGGGAGAGCAGCGGGGAGTCGCTCCTGCCTCTTGCAGAGTCGGGAGCTCCCAGGGCATCAGGACCCCCACAGGAGCTGGGGAGGAAGAAGAGGAGGTTCCCTCCATGAGCAACAGGCTCTCCCAGCTCCAGGGGGGACCCAGACCCTCCTGTTCCTGCCAGAGGCAAGCTGTAAAGGGTATCTTGCCCAGGGAGAGGCAATAACTCCTAAACCAGTCTGCTCCAGAGTGCCTAAGGGTACTGAGCAGAGGCTCATGGTCACACCGAATGCCTTGTCCCAAATCCAACCCAAATGACCGACAATATATTCGTTTTCTAGTTTTAAGATAAAGCAACGCCACACTCTGCCACACGCAGCCGTCCCAGGAGCGCTGAACCCCATTCCAGGGAATGCTGCCCCTGTCCATATGGACACCAACCTGTTACAGAAGTCAGTTTGCAGAAGTTGCATTTTGTGAGGGATGTCGCAATGAAGGAAAAGATGCCTAAAAGGAACTGATCCTCTCTGTGTCAGCCCTCTGGTCTGCAAACTGACCAAAGATGGTTGTTTAACCCCTAGGACAAGTAGAAAAACTCCATTATTTGGGTGCCATTTTCTGGAGACAATTTGCCTTTTTAGGACATGTTCATGATATTTGCTTAGCTTTGAACTTGCTGAGAATTTTTAATAGAATGCCAAAATACCATGTTCATATGCTAGTTGTTCATGCCACAAAATTCAGGACCACAAATGAAAAGCAGCAAAGCAACAACCAAAAAAAAAAAAAGGAAGGGTGTTTGGCCCACCATGTCCAAATCTTTGTGCAACCCACTGCTCTTCATGGACATCCTCAAAATAAGGAGAGGATCCACCCAAAGCTCTGATGTTAGTGTGAAACAACATTCCACAAGTTACACAAAAATAACCTAGTCCTACAAAGCTCAAATCAAAGTGAGATGCACTTTTCATCTATAATTAGTACTTTCATGTTTGCCAGCAAGACCCCAGCAACATTGGTTCCCATTGGAAAACTCCATATAAAATCCTAACGAACAGCCCACTAAAATTGTTATGCTTGCTGTTTTTCATCTCCAGCTTGGACACATCAGTGGTTGTATCAGGCTGCACTGAGGCAGCACACTGTTGCAACATGAAAAGCATAAAAACAGCACCAAATGTTTCACTCAAAGGCAGCCATTTAGACTATTCTCCTGGAGACAGACAGCTATTTTCTCATTATTTAAATAGGACCCAAACCCTGTAAGAGAAGCTGCAAGTAACAGTCTCCTTATGTCTCTACAAAGGAGGCTTCCCTTGTGGCTGGCACTAAACCAGCTTTTATTTGACAGCCACGCTATGATTACAGCTGGATCAGGAGGCATAAACTAAAAAATTTTATTTGGAAACAATAATTGGGAAAAGAAGCAATATGCAGGCAGAGCTAATAATTTGGGATCCATTTTGCCCTCCTGAAAAGGCTCTTCATATAGCATAGGAACTAACATAAAATGCACACCCTGAAGAGTATGCGAGAGAAATTGTGCTAAAAAATTAGGTATAAATAGAAAAACACCTAATGAGCTCTGAATGCTCAGCTGAATGTTCTGGAACGGGGCACTGAAGCAGCAGCCTGAGAGCTGCTGTAACAGCTGGGAGGTTTGGCCAGTCGGGTAGGAAAGACAAAGTTCCCTTTTCCAGATCTCTGGGAGACAAGACACCAACTTGGTCACCCATTTTTTGCTGCACTCTGTGCTGATTTCTGAACTCTTACTAATTACATTGACTGGACGATTATAGCTTTAAAGCAGCTTATTGTGAATTGCAGTGAGTGCTGGTCACCATACCCTAGAACCACAAGCTACCTGCAGAAGGCAATTTTACTTTCATATTTTCAGTGTTTCTGGTAGTTCAAGCAGATGCCTGACAGAATGAGATCATTGGTGACCGAGCTGCAGCAGTGACATAAGTTTATAAAAGCAGTGCCAAGAGGCCAGCAAGGATCAAGAAAGAAGATTATAATGGTATTATCCACCATTTGGCTTGACTTTCTGTGTGAGGCATGCCAGCCGGTCATTTCAGTGTACAGGCAATTTCTGATACTTGCGCTACAAGACATAAATTTGGCCTAACGAGTGCCAACGGACATGGAAATGAGACCTTCCAGGGAAGAGCTTCAGACTGCCAAGCTTCTCACTCAGGACCTCAGGCCCTGCACATACCTGCTGCGGATCAAGCGCTCCTCCGGGGTTGTCAGCGTGGGTACCTCTCCTTCAGCTCTGAAGACACAACGTGGGGAGAATGGGTGGTGAAATCAGACTTGGGAAGCTGAGCAGTGCGACACCCTCCTGTGTGAGCCTGCAGAAAAAAAACATGTGCCCCAAATAAGCAAATGTGAAGATGGTGCCATCTTGAGCATGCCACGGAGACCAAGCGCTTTACTTTGCTGTGGATGTAAAGTAACATGGTATAGGTCATTTCTGTGAGATGGAGAGAGGGGTCGCATCCGCTTGCCCATGCCGGCTCCTGGCCTGGAAATAGGTGAAGCACCACCACGACAGTGAGTCAATGGGGATCAGACAACGAGGAGCAGACGAGACTCTTCTCTCTCTGCTTTCACAAGTCCAAGGATCAGCCTTGGTTTGGAGAGAGGCTGCCTAGGGAAGAAATAACAGCAGAGGGGAGATGGGGCAGAGAGGAGAGGAGAGGAGGTGAACTTGTCTAGGGATGTGGGAGAAACCCTGAATGTGTAAAATGTGGGAGGTCATGGTAAGGAAAGGAGAAAATCTGAAAAACCTGCACATGGGTGGTCCTGGAGAAGTCAGTCAGGGAGAAGGAGGATTTGAGAACACAAAACAAGTTTTATTCCTAGTAGAGTCAAATATGGACAAGCACACACTTCTTTAATAAATTTTAGGTTAAACAAGGTATTCTAAAACACATTGAGCACATTGTCTCAGTTGAGCAAGCTGGTCTGATACTGCACCAAGTGTCTAACGCCTTTCTAGCATTTGGTTTTGTCACCTACTTCTCCCCACAAGCAGTTCCTCGGTCTGCTCAGTTCTCCTCCTCTGCGCAGGGCAGACAGAGCCCGCGACACAGGCATTTACATGACAGCATGGCCACAAAGGGTCATTGGGGTCCTTCTGAGGGACTGTGCCCCATGCGAAGATGTGCTGCATTTTCTGTTTATGATGGTCTTTGGAAGCAATGGTCTATGAAATAGGATAAAGATGTATATGTGCATATCCAACTGCCCACATCGTGGATATGTGGTGAACTACAAAACCTTTCCCAGGGGAGGAGGACAACACTTCAAACCATTCACGATCATTAAAAGAAAAGGTTCATTGATCACCTGTACAGTTGGGATTATGAAGCAATTAACCAGATAAAGTTTTTTAAAACCAGTGAGCTGAACTTGCCGTGCTTCTTTTTTTTACAGAGGTTGACAAAGCTCTGACGGAGGCAAAACACCCAGATGCTCCTGAAGAAAGAAGGAAACTTCTCGTGGTCACCAGTGTGAGGTCAGATCCTGGTACATTGCAGTCTTTTTTACTTCTCAATGTTCCTTTCAAAATACTGATACCACTGTGTTCCTAGAAAATATCAAAAGATCAACACAGAGATGCTGTAACAAACAACACTTCTTGTTCCCACACAGTTCTTCCCCCCAGGGCTACAGATCATTTAATGGGAGAATTGGTTATTTCAAAATAAACTGTTCATTATGGTATTTTCATTGACAGTTCAGTGAAACTGTCAGCTCTTCTCTCTCTAATTGCTTTTGATCAACAAAAGAAGAACACGCACCCTTAAAAGAAAATTATTTTGGCGCAGCTGGAATGGCTCCCTCTTTAAAGAGACTGACGTGTAGAAGAGCAAGCAACAGACAATGATGAGAAGAGAAAGAAAGGGGGGGGGGGAAATCTAACACATTTTCCCAAACAATCACTTGTTACTTCAGTATTTCTGCAGACAACTGCAATTACTCCAGAGAAAAACTTTCAGTGTCCTTCAACAACCTCTGCCAGAAGACAAATTCATTTGGATCAGCTCCTGCTAGCACTCAAGAAAAAGCCAATTCTCAAGTATTTACAGGGAAGCAAGTTTTTAGCTTGCATTGTGTGAGTCAGGTTTCTCACTGGTGCCATTCAATCAAGCTACAGAGATTAACTTGGATATACAATCCAGTAAAACCTGCCGTGGAATACCCATAATTGAATTTAGGCTACAGCTCTAGTCATAACATAAGCAGCGGTCGTGTAATCCTAAACTCTAGTGGAAAGTGTGATCTGTCAGCACTTGGGTTTTAACAGCTTTCTGTAAAACACCTTGCATAAAAAAACTGTGGTGCCTAGTTGGTAATACATTAAGCATTAGTATGTCACATGGAAAACCATTAATAATATGGTCCTTTAAAAATTAAATAGAAATTCAGGGTCATTTTCAGCCCACTTCTTTTTCCCAAATCCTGAAATATGGAAGAAAGACTAATAATAATCTTGAATTCCAGTTAGATTTTGAGGTCAGAATAAAACCAAGGCCTTGCACATCCAGACAAAGCACAGGAAAGCCCTTAAACGCTGGAGACCCAGCCGCTCACACCTTCATCAGACCCTGGGGTGGTCAGGGCTGCGTTACCCCACAGGCTCCCCCCTGCATGAGGCAGGATGGGGACACGAGGCCAGGTCTCTCCCCTCCTCCTTGGCTGCAGGATTCGCACCTGAACCTCGGTCCTCCTTCTCTTCTCCCCTCCCGACACTGCAGACCCCACCGCTCACAGCAGAGCTCTGCCGACCCCTGTCTCAGCCACCAGCCCCGTCCTTCCTCCTGGCTCAAGGCACCAGCTCCCTTTCCAGGGCCAGGAGCATTGGGCTTCTCCTCCAGGAAAAGCCCCTGATGGAGAGCTGGAGGGAAATTTCCAAAAGGGTGATGCTGGTGAGAATCGCCATTCAGTTCCTAGACAGAAAAGTTAGATTTGATGTATGAGCTCAGAGAAAATAAAGCATCAAGACCAATTGCCAGGCACATTGGGTTCAGGCAACAGCATATTCTCTGGTGAGGACGTGGCTGCACACTGGGCGGGTTACTCATCATTACGTTCGTTTCTTCTAACAAGGGTCTTGATTTCTGAACATTTAAGATTAGCATTGATTTGGTTTATTTTAAAAAAAAAACCTTTGTCTATAGAGTACATTATCTGCTAGCCGAAACGGTCACCCTCGGGATTTCAGCCGAATATGTGAACACTCAGCTTTTCCAGGAACCGAATAATTCAGATTTACATACCTAATTATAGACTGAAAAGCTTAACTTCTAACATGCTGGTTTGAAAAATGCACCCACCTCCTTCCTGGTTATACATAACAGCTGTGGAAAGATAAAAATGAGAGAGAATGTCCCTTGCCTGACAGAGCCTGTTCTGGCAGACAAAAGAGCGTTTCCGGGGAGCGCATGGAGGATACCTGTGTTTAGCTGGGAGAGATGAGCTGACCGGATGTGAGATGGGGAGGATGGGAAGATACCTTGATTTGTCATGTGAAATCCAAGCTTTGTGTGAAATTCCAGTCCCAGTTTAACCCACTGTTTCACATAGCTGGTACTCAGGCACACCAAAGCCTTTGAAGTTGAATTGCAGACACCGGAATAGCGGAAGGAAAGCAGGAGCATCCAACACCTCCCTGACGGCCTCCGTCAGCTCCCTCTGGCCATTTTCCCAATACATGCCCTCCTTCTGGAGACACAGTGAGATTTAGAAAATCACACTGGTCTTCGCACGATCGCACTTTCCTCGTGGCCTTGAAGAAGAGAAGATGAAGACCCAGGGGTTACACTGTACCTTTGCAGTGCTGCCTTTGCCCAGCCTGTAAACAATCAAGCGTAAGACCTGCAGGAACCCACAGACCCCACGTGCCATATCTCATCCTACAGCAATAATAAACTTTTTTGCTTTCTGATGGTTTAATTTCCGGCCCTCCCTTGCTCTGTAACTCCCCCAGAAACCTCTCAGTCAGATTTCTTCTAATTTTCCCTTTTTTTTTCTATCAGGCATCAGTTATTTTTACTCCTGAGTTCCTAATGTAGCTTGAAATTAATGCAGCCTTTTTATTTATGTATCAGCCTCCTCAATGATGTATGCACAGTTTGAGGAGAGAAATAATTACAGGCTGTTGCGAAAGAGCACAACAGGCTGGTGTCATTATGTCCCAGGCAAAACCAGCTTTGTTTGGAATTTGCGGCATATGGGATTTTTTTTTCAAAGATGTTTGATCTGAATGTTGTTTCTCTAGACAACATAATAATTTAAATCAGACCAGGATGCAGGCAGCTTTGTGCTGTTCCTAAGTGATCCATGCAGCTTCAGAAATCACAGGAAAAAAGGGCTGAGAGGGCATGTCCCCGCTGCCCGCTAGACCGGGCAGTCCCTCATTCAGGGATTTTTGAGCCCAAATAAGGAATAGGAATGCTTTGACTAATATTTTAATTACAGCACTCCAGATGAACACATCTAAAACCAAGAAATGAAGATAGAAAGTTCGGGAGAAAAACCTTATGTCCCTTTTGCAATGAGACCACTCTCAGACATGTAATGTGTTATCGAACCGTGGATAACTCACTTCTTGCCAGAAAAAGCTGTTTGAGGGAAAAGGTTCGGCTGTGACCCACTGGAGACACCATGACTGTGGAATTCATATCCTAAGGATTGCAAATAAGGAGAAAACTAAGGGGGGTCTGACCTGAGGCAGCTGCTAAATGACAATAAAAGGAGAAAAAAGAGAAAAAAAAAGATTAAAACTTTCCCGTGTCTTTCTAATGGCTTTTGGTGGGATATCTGGCCGTGGTCCCTGAATATTGGGATAGAAAAGTAGTGCTAATGGCATGAATACACTTTTTATTAAAAAGAAAACAACAACAACAAAAAAAACCCCTTACCTCACCTTACTTCATCAGTTCTTCCAAGGGCACTGTGGTTGAGATTAACTCTGGCTGGGAAATGGCTTTCCCATGCTATGAAATTCAGAGTTTCTATAATCTCTGGGTATTTCCATCAAAAAAGAGAAAGTGAGTGGAAGGCCAGAGCAGATACCAGACGACAAGGCAGAAGAGCAAAAAAAACACCAAACTTCTAAAACACATAAACCTCACTTTCTCTAGAGTCCCATCCAGAGACGTTAATATTGTTGCTTTACAGGAGGGATTTTAATGCACTCCTTGAAGCAACTGGGGTTTAACCTTTTGATTTGTCATTTCTATTCATAGCTAAATTCAGTTTCCATTTAAGCATATTTGTTGAATCTTCTTAATTTGTTCATTGTACAAATGCTATATATAATAGGAATAAAGGCAGGAAATAAAGAAACAATGGCTTATGAAAATGAGACTTTTAAATGCAATTTAAATACTATGGCACTTAGTATTATTTAAATAAGGCACCACTTTTTTTTTAACATTATTATTGGGGTTTTTTTTCCTAAAATAAATTTTGAGTTACAGTCCAGGTAATAAACCAGGGCTATTCCGAGCATTCTCAGTGCACACTCTGACCAGTGGGATATGGCACAACCTCATGGTCTAAAGATCTTTCTAAGTGCTTAAGTTGGTAAATTGGGATGGCGCTTGTCTTACCTATGCGTGGGCTAGATTAGCCTAAACTAATCATCTAGAGTCTCTCCTCTGTCAGCGGGGAAAGAGGGCATCTCCAAATGGCAGATCATCTTCTTCAGTGTTTGAGATTTGCAGGTTAACCAGCCTTCGGAGGGTGTCTCCCTGAGCATGGAGCAGGAGCTAGAAGAGTACTTTTGGCAAGGCTACTTACTATTAGATGAATAAAAATAGAGAGATGAGTTTGTGCTTTAATAACCTGATGCAATTAAACCCAAGCCTTTAATTTGTTAGCTTTGGCATGAGCTGTTGCACTAATTACCAGGAAAAACAGGTGCCATATTTCAGGGAAAAAACAACCAACCAAACGTGGAAACAGTAGAACAGGCAGCACTTCAAAAACGACTGTTCCTGGTAAGCAGTTTCTTATACAATGGTAGAACAGAAAGCAATTTGAAAAGAAAAAGAGGTAAAAAAAATAATCTCCACAGTCTGTACAATTTCAATATGATAAGAAGCCGCATTAAAACCGTAGTTGGTTCGGTTCTACTCTGAAAAGTACGTAAAAACACCTCAGAGGGAAATCTCATTACATTACGACAACAACAATAAAACCACTTTTCAGTTGACTAGCAGAGCAATTTTAGAGAAATACCTCTGAAGGTGCTGAGCAGAGAAGAGTGGATGGATTTTGCTTACTTTTACACAAAAAACTCACTGAATAAGTTGGGTCAGGAACCCAGGGAGCCAAAACTCTGCAGACCTCTCCATTTAGCAGGAGGCAGGACCTGTGCTGCACTGCGTGCTCTCCCACTTACTCATGTCATCTGGGAAAAACAAAGAAGATTTGAGACAAGCTTTGCTGAATGGTACTGAGAGGCACTGGAAACCACATGGTAACCTGGGGTACACATAGTAAAATGCCTGAGACGAAAAACAAGGGGACCTTTTATTTGACCCATTCTTCTGATGATGTAAGCGTTCCTCAGGCCTGGAGCAAGACTTAGTCCCTCCCTGTGACTGCAAAGGTCAAAATGACTTCTCCTGGGAGTATCAAGAAGAATTATCCACTGCTTATCGGCCACAGAAACGCAAGCACTGCACACCTACCCCATGGCATTGCCTGGGCAGATCGGTGGGGTGCCCCATGGCCCCTCGCACAAAGCCCCTTTTGTTCCTTGAGAAGCGAGTGTTGGATTTTATCCACATCTCAACATAAAATCTCTCTGCCGTGTTTCATTTCTTTTCACTTACAAGGCAAGATAAAAAAATCTGCAGCACGCTTACCCCAAGCTAGCTATCAAACAAAAGAACAATTACATATTTGAAGAGAAGTTGAACATTAAGATTATTCTGACTTTAAAACCACCCTACTCTTTACTGAAACCAGTACTCATAACAAAAATAGTTATATTTAAATGTGATATTTTGTAAAATGATAATACTGTGATGGCCATATGATTACTGCGAAGGCTGTGTAATTGGATGATTTAGGAGATGCAGAGCTTTTGAAATACTCCAGGTTTGTTCCTTTCAGTAAGATTGCTAACGCTTTCTTTTAAGTCGTTCATTTTACATTAATGCATTCATTTTACAAAACCCCGTCTTATGCTAGTACTAGAGGGAAATTCAGTTGGGCCAATTTGCTTTCTCTGTACTGTATGTTATTGTACATCCTTCCACCATGTCTCTGCATTCATCTCCTCTCTAGATGAAAAAAAAATCTATTTTTTTTTCTGTTGTATTTCCCAGAGATCTTTTCCTGCTCTCATTAATTTTTATTGCCCACTTCAGAGCACTCTCTACTCTGCCAAACAACAGGCAAACAGAACAGGGAGTTGTGTTTCTGGTAAGGTGGACAGCAAATTCCTTGAAAGGAAAAATAATAATCCCATGTAAATTATTTTCCGCTCTGTCCTTTACACAATCTGGCACTTGAGTGGGTTTTTTTTAAATCACTAAGGACATCGGCTAGAGGTTTTCTGTGATCTGTCAACAGTCACATCTAGCTTTTTCCCTCTGTCCCACCTGCAAATTAATCCAGCATCCCCTGGGGTAAATCGATCATTCAAATCATTCCTGTCAGCAGCTCATGAAGGTCTTGGCCAGCTCACCAGCACAAGCACTGATCCCAGCCCTCGTCACCTCAGCGGGGACACAGTTGCTCGGTGCTGCATCGGGCTGGGTCCTGTCCCCCAGTGAGGGCCAGGCCACCCCGAGGCACAAAGTGGCTGTGAATTTTGTCGATCAGCAGAAGGCACGCTTGGGACTTGCTCTCATTCATCATCCAGGAGGGGCAGAAGTACTTTTTGCCTCCACCGTGTGCTCCCCCTCACACACACCAAAATGCAAGACCGTTAGTTAATTGCTCTTCCCAATCTGCCTGCTCTAAGGGGAAATAGCTACTGCCAATGAATAATAAATTGTGCATTTGCCTATTTTCTCTTTTTCTTTCCTAACTTAAATATTTGATGTCATTTGCAAACTATGGATCTAATTTCTTTTTCCATCTCTTTTCTAGATAATTAATACATAGAGCAAATAACTTTATGGCTCACCTACAGAAGGCGGAAATGCTGGTCCGCTGAACAGTGCCAGTTTCAAAACTAATTATTTTCTTTCCCTCTTGATTAGGATAAAAAGGTCACAAGAAAGTCTGTTTGCTTTTCCTACCATCTGTTTCCTTTATTTGAGTCAAGGTATGTCCACAAGACATTCAAGGCATCAGAGCCGCACTGTCTGATGGAGACCCTTCCCTCTGGGCTCATGGAAAGAACACAGCTGTGCCCTGGGGAGCCCTTTCCCTTGGGAGACCCAGGACATGGCGACTCTGAAGGATAGAGATCGGACTCGCTTCAAGCCTTGAAGCATTGACTGTGGGCAACAGCATCAGCGAGGCAAAGGAGCATCCTCATGGGAAAACAATTCCTGCCTGGCTGGCTGAGTGCAAAACCTAATGGAAACAATGCCCCAATCAATATGTTTTTTACAGGAATACCACTGAGGCAAAGTTCAACTAAACAACGTACAGGCTTGACCTCAAGTACAGTAGAATAAGAAAAATCATCTTCATTAGGGTTTTTACATTACAGGAGCTATTTCAGTGCATTTACAAGACTGTAGGATACTCCCACCCCACAAGAGACAATTAGCCTTCCTTGCAGGGCTTACAATTTGTTTTCTTCTCTCTTAAAAAGCTTCTTAAAGGATAATATCTGAGAGTACTTAGTTTTCTAATTTATCGACAGATAGCTTGAGTAAAGATAAGTGTGTCTTAAGGTGCTTGAGAGAATCCAGAAACCAGTTCAATGTCAACTTTTCCGCTGAGGGGATCCAACCTTGCAGATTAAATACCAATAAGCATATTGAACCTGCATAACTCTTGGTATGCACTAAAGCTCATCATATTTTAAGTTTAATTTCAATGACGACTACTTTGCCATTAATTCAAAACAACACCTGTCATTGTGTTTGAAGGAGGCAAAGTGCTGAACCGACAGTGCTGGAAGCTGAATTTCTTTATTCAGGAATACCTTTCGGAGACACAAGCGCAGCATCAGCTCCTGCAAACTCTCTCATCTCTGCATGTTCTTGTCTATCTGGAAAGGCTGGGGCTTTCAGAGCATGAAAAAATCCCTCTTTTGCTCATCCCTGGTTTCACTGCCAAAATAGGGAGCAGCAGAGCACCTCTGTAATACTACATTTTGCAAGTGGCTCCCTTGACTGGTGGTTGAATAACACACAGAATAACATCCATGACCTCACGTCCCATGATTGTAACAGCTATGAGTGAAAACTTATAGAAGTGGCAACCTTACTCCTAACCCATTCATGGGGAAGTCCATTCACTGTCCTTTCATGCTCTGCCTCTCCCTAATCCTGCTGCTGGACATCCCTGAAAATGATACTTACTGATATAACCCATTTTTCTATTTCTATTTATAACATATCAGACACCATACACCTTTCATATTCTTGTCATAAATACCAATGAGAAGAAAACCTAGAAGTTAACTGTTAACTTGCCTGATGAATAAAGACATGTCAAAAGACACATACCAAGAAGCAGCAGGATACAACACAGCTTCCATCACTTTTCCATCCACACCAAGTCAGCCTCGGGTTTGCCATGCTCCTCACTGCTGAAGCACGCTCTCATAACAGCCCTGGAAGGACAGTGGGGTGCCCTGGTGGGGTGGGTGCAGCCAGAGAGGGGGTCCCCATCTCACACCCACACCCCAAGTATCTGGGCTGGCCAAGCTGCAAGCACCCTCAGCTACCAGCCAGGAGCAGCTTTCACAGCATGCAACAGCAAAGCACTCCAGCTTTTTCATCATCTGCGTGACCAGCACTAATTTACTGCTTAATTACATCTCGGTGAGAAGCGGTCTTTCTCTCCACAAAAAATATTACTGACATCAGACAGGGCCAGGGCAGACAGGGGTGCAGGGAGGGCAGCAGAAATCTACGCTTCAAGTGAGACATTTTTGGAGCAGATTTTTTTTCCCCTCTTCTATTTTAGGTATTCAATCGTTATTTAATTAGAATTTAGCAATAGCAATTCATGTTTAAATACAATGCAACAGTTGTAGATTAATTAAAAGGTACTTGATTAAAAACATTTGAAGGCTGATAACTTTACAACTTATTTTGTTTCATAATTCATGTCCTCCAATATTGTTTGCAAAAATCAATTGGCACTTAATTAACTTTATACCATTGTCCCATTCAATCAAAACTAAAAGAACTTAGGACATTTGATTCCATCTGTTAAGAACCCTGTTAAATAAAATAGCCAAAGTCCCAACTATATTTTCCTAACAAAATTCTTTGAGGACAGGTTCTGTCCCCAATTTCTTGTAAGGTGAGAATGAGTCAGAAGCAGCCAGATTTTCCCAAGGGACGAAGGAGGGCATCACTGTCTCATGAAACTGCTCCAGTATAGTGTGAAGAGATGCTGGTCATCTGTGCTGGCCTTGACATGGCCATGATCTCACCAAAGGTGAACAACACTCCCACAGCTGCCACTGCAGAAAATTCATTCCCAATGGGCTATCTTACTCTGTGCAGCAAGAAGCAAAACCAAACAACTCCACCCACCAAATTCCACCTTTAAAACTGAAAGAAAAAAAAAAAAAAAAAA